>PVLD010006751.1:0-97701 GCA_004027595.1 Dinomys branickii
TGTATATGGGTCCATACATCTAGAATTCGAAGATATCAATGGATAAAGCAACAACTACTGTTGAGACCATATCACCTTGTCTATAGATTAGTTGTGATTGTACTATTTTCTATGATAATGGGTGTCTGTTTGTCAATATGTTTTTGTACTTTTATGTTTCTAAAATAAAAAAATAAAAATTAAAAAAAAAAAAAAAAAAGAAAAAGCAATCACTAGAGAATGAAGGACTCCAAACAGCAAGTTTTGGAATAATTAGAAACAATAGGAAATGATCATTCTTAAATATTAACAGCAATAATAAATCATAACCTTGAACAAGAAATATTTGGTATGAAAAGTAGGCACAATTGAAAAACAAAACAAATAGATTTCTAAACGTCATACACATAGTTAAATTAATAGCCATAGGATTAGTTTCATGACAAATAGGACAAAGAGTATAGATTTGAAGATAGATATGAAGAAATTAGCCAGAACTCAGCACAAGAAGAGAAATGGAAAATATGACAGATGTGTAGGAACATGGAGGAAAGGAGAAATTCTCTTCTTAGCATACACAGAGTCTCAGAGTGAGAGAGACTAGAATGACTGCAGGAAAATTAGTATCTGTTGAGTGTGTGGTTAATGAATCATACTTTTCCAAAATTGACAAGGGTTTTGAATCCTAGGTTTCAGGAAGTGAAATACATCCCAGAAAAACTAAACATAAGCAAAGGAAAACTATGTATACACAAAAGACACACAATTGAGTTCTTATCTGCAGCAACAATATAAGATGAAATTCAAATAGTTTCCAGTATTTAAATACAGTATTCAAATACTTTCTTCCAGTTCTTAGACTCAGGTGTTGAGTAGAAGTTAACTAAAAGTGAAATTAAATCATTTCAATAATAAATAAATAATAAAGCAGGAATTACTCTCACATAAAAAGAATACAAAGGATTTTTAAGATTAAAGGAAAATAATCCCAGAAGAAATATCTGAGACAGAAAAAGGAAAAATGATCAAATCAGTTTGAAAACATGTGGGCAAATATACCCCAATATCGATTGCATAACACTATAATAATGCCTGATTAAAAGAGCAAAAATCAAAATGAAGATAAAGCTAATTATTTCACAACAGTATCTTGGAAGATGGGATGAGCTGTACATAAAGGTACATGTGTGATATGGGAAGCAGTGAAAAGCATGAATGTTTTCTGTGTTTTAAATTGTTTATGTACAATAAAAATTCAAAAGGATTATGAATGGAGTGAAGAGCATCTAATAGTATAGAGGAGGAAAATTAATTTTGAAAACGAGTTCGTGGGCTTCATAGCTGAGTGGGCTAATTAGGGAGTGGGGCTCAGCTGGAGAAGCAGGTTTTGAAGAACTGTACCCTGACCTCAGCCCCTCCCCCACTCTAGCTCTTTTCGTCTCTTTTCTTCTGCGCTGCCACGATGTGAACAGCTTGGCGAACCCATTCTCTTCCGTTGTGATGTTTCTGCTTGGAGCTAGATGACTGTGAACGGAAACTGTGAGCCCAGATAATTCATCCTCCCTTAGATTGTTTGCTTCAGTCATTTACTCACAACCAGATCACAGCTGCTTTTTTAATGTCGAGTACACAGTTGAAATAACTTCCAGCATAGGAATAGTCATAGTGAAAGGAAGACTACATTCATCAGTTAAAAGACTAATTCACTGTGGATAAGGGGAAGATCATTAATTTAAGCAACCCATTGAAACAAATGATTTAAAAGAGAAAATATAGTTTAAAATTCTTCCTAGAAGAATTTGACAGACTCAGTTTTCCTATAACCATTAAAATAATTAAATCTGAAACACAATCATAAAAAACAAAACCAGAATCCAACCACAAATTCGGGTCTAAACATGTTCAAAAACCAGTTCTGCCAAATATTGAAGCCTTATAAAGTTTATTTTTCATGGAATAATAAGATGAAGAAATACTCCACAGTTAATTTTTATGATGTTGATTTTTGGCCTGGTGTCATAGTAGTGCAAAACTAGAAAGAAAATTTATGGATAAATTTCCTGTATGAAATTAGATTAAAAACATAAACCAAAATATTAGTAACCTAAAGGTCAGAATAGAACCTAGAATAGGTTTTTGTTGACATAATTAAGCATACTTCTCAAAAATACTGTATGTGGTATACCATTAGAAGTATTCTCTTTAATATTACAAATAAGTATATTGTGTTTCTGAAATATTTAACTGAATTTATAGCTAGTTTATTAAGAAAGGAAAAAGCAATTGAGTGCAAAAGAGATAAATAACTATGTAGTACTTGTAGATAATTTGCAATAAAATAATAAAAAATTAAAATTAGGTAAAACAATTCAAAATTTAATCATACTTGATACAACTGCAAACAGAACCTTAAAAATATATCATTTACCCAGATGAGGCCAATGGCAACTTCTATCAAACCTTAATGTAAAAGTTGTACCAATTATCTATAATCTGTTTCAGGCAATAGATTCTGAGAGGATACTTCTTCACACATTTTATTTAATGAGCATTGTTCTAATACCAAAACCAGAGAGACATTTACAAGAAAATTATACAACTAGCAGTAGAAAAATGGTAAAACTGATGAAAGCAATAAAACATTGAATCAGTGGAGGGAGTGAGGGAGAAAGAGGGACAGAGAGAGAGAGAGGGAGAGAGAGAGAGAGGGAGGGAGAGACCATGTTTATGAATAGGGAGACTCAATATTGTTAACATATCAGTTCTTCTCAATATGATATTTGCAATGTAATTCCAATGAAAGCCCCAGAACATTATTTTGATGATGACTGATCTAATAGAGACAAAAATTCCAGAGGAGCCAACACCATACTGAATGAGGGCCAAGTTAGATTACCTAAACTACTTAACTTCAAGATTTACTATGAAACTGTAATTATCAGGACAATGTGGTGTTTGGGAAAGAATAGACATACACATCAATGCAGTAGAATAGAGAGCCTGGAAATAGACTCTCTTAAATATATAGTCAGTTCATGTTTGACAAAGAAGTAGTTTTACAGCCTTACAAAACTTTTTTCATGGAATATAAGATGAAGAAATACTCCACAGTTAATTTTTATGATGTTGACTTTTGGCTTGATGTGAGTAGCACAAAGCCAGAAAGGAAATTTATGGACAAATCTCACCTATGAAATTAGATTAAAAACCTAAACCCAAATACTAATAACCTAAAGGTAAGAATAGAACCTAGAGTAGGATTTCATTCACCTAATTATATGTGGTATACCACATATAAGATGAAGCCTTTTCATATATAGTGCTGAAAATAACTGTACAACCATGTGCCAAAACACAAATTTAGAGCCAGACCTTATACCCCTCACTACAAATTAACTAAAGTGGATCACAGAAAGATGTTAGGTCACTGGGACTCTGAAGGTGATTTTGTGACCTCAGACCCTCCTGTTTCTCTGTCTTTGCTTCTGAGGTCACACGAGGTGAGTAGCTTGTTCCACTGTGTGCTCTTCTTCATGATGTAGTGGGCTGGCACAAGCCTAAAACAGCCGGGCCAAAGGCTCATGGATTAAAACCTCTGAAGTTCTGAGTAACAGTAAATTGTTTCTCCTTATAAGCCAATTATCTCAGGTACTAGTTACAGTAACAGAAATATGACTTGCACAGCGAGTAAACATATGAAAGATGCCCATACCATGTTTCACCAGGGAAATACATATCAAAACAACGCTGAAGTATTAATATAGTCCCATTAGAATGGCCTAAAACCAAGGCACTAAGAAACCAAATGCTCAGGATGACATGAAGCCAAAAGAACTCTCATTCATTGTTGGTGATATTGTAAAACTGACACAGGCACTTTACAAGACAATTTGACAGTTTCCACACCTACCAGGTGATCAGTGATCACATTTCTTGGTGTTATCTAAAGGAGATAAAAACTTACATCCATACAAAAACTTGTATGGACACCTTAACATCATTTTCATAATTACCAGAGCTTAGTAATTATGAAAAATAATTATATATTCATAATTACCAAAGCTTGTAAATAACTAAGTTGTCTTTCAGTAGATGAATATATAAGTAATTTATGGTACATCCAGAAAATGGAATATTATTCCATTCTAAAGAATGCTGAGCTGGAAGTCAGGAAAAGACACGGAAGAAATGTAAACACATTTCAATGAGAGAGAAAGAAAGAAGGAAGAAGGAAGGAGCAAAAGAATGAAGGAACAAAGGAAGAAAGGAAGGGGATGGAAGGAAAAGGAAGGAAGGATATCTGAGACTATACACTGTATGCTTCCAACTATATGGCTTTCTGGAAAACAAAAACTATAAAGACAGTAAAAGATCGGTGTTTTCCAGGGCTTAGGGCAAACTGTGGGGTAAATAAAGAGCATAATGGATTTTGAGGACAGTAAAACTAATCTGATACTAATCCATATTATCTGTATAATTATAAACACATATTATGATAAATTTGTCAGAACCCATAGAATGTATCATATCAGTAGTAAACTCTAATGGGAACTATAGATTTTTGATGATATTGATGTGTTAATGCAAGATCATTCATTGTGACAAATGTTCCTTTCTGGTGGGAGATGTTCATAGTGGAAGAGGCTGAGCTGGTGGGACCTGTATATGGCATATGCATGGAAAATGTCGGTGTCTTTGGTTCCATATTGCTATGAACCTAAAACTGTTCTCAAATACAGTCAGTCTCTATCTATCTATCTATCTATCCGCCCATCCATCTTCTATATAGCACAACCACAACAGAATAAAGTAATTAGGGGAAAATCGTTTATCAACAGGTGTAAAGTGAATGGAGAAAACTAAAATTTTATTGAGAGCAAGAATGAGCTAAATGAATGGAATGTTATATCCTGTTAACAGATAAGAAGATTCCATATCATAAAGACATTTGTTCTTCTCAAATTATCACATAAATTAAATACAATTCCAATAATATTCTACAACACTTTTGGTTATGAATGTGGGGTGGAATGGAAAAGATACTGTGTAATGGTAAGGGGCCAAACATAGCTGAGAAACTTCTAAGAAAGAATAATGTGTGAAACCTGAGCTATTAGAGGTCAACTTTATTATAAAATTTAATTCTCTGTGTTTGGGGGGTGGAGGTAGACAAACGGGCCAGTGGCAGAGAACAGAGAAACCGAAACACTTACATTCACGTAAAGTGTGGTGTATCAGAGAAGAGAACATGCAGATCAGGCAAAGGATTCAGAGAGATTAAGTAAACAGTACTGGGTAAACATTTTATTCTTGCAGCAAAAATTAAACTGGACACTACTACATACAAATTTAGATGAGCTGATGAACTAAATATGAAACTAGAAAAAATACGACCTCAAGGTAGAAAAACAAGACACAGCATGCACAAGCCAAAGAGAGAAACATTCAATTTCATCAAATTGGAGAATGCAAATTCATCAAAAAATATTCTTAAAAAGTGAAAAGTTGAGACAAAGGTTAGGAAGAATATTTCCAGTATAGCAAAAGATTAATATGGGCTTCTAAAATTAGTATGTTAAAAAACAACCATAAAGGATCGTTTTTAAATATAGACTAAAGATAATCTCAGCTAATTCACAGCAGAGAAACCTGAAAAACACACAATCTCAATGGAATATTGGGGCATACACTTTTTTTAGTAGTTGTATTAGTTCCTAAGGCCGCTGTAACACAGTACCACATACTGGCTTTAATGACAGAATTGCATTGACCCCTGGCTCTGGAAACTAAGTCTAAAATGAAAGAATCGGTGCAGTACATTGGTGAGAGCTCTACGAGAGAACCCATGCCGTGAGGCTCTCCTACGTTCTGTATTTGGCAACAGTCCTTGACATTCCTTGGTCTCTGGTCTCATCTCCAACCTCTGCCTCTGTCTCCACATGGAATTCTTTTCAGTGTGTTTGTGCGTTGTTGCGTCCTCACCTAGTCTTTCCTTTCTGTGTTTGCATCCAAAATTCATTCCTTGATTGTACAAGGATACCAGTTATTGAACTTGAACACTTGCTAATTGGGAATGATTTCATTTCAACTCGATCACATCTGGAAAGGTTGTATTTCCAAGGGTCACATTCACAGACTCTGTGAACCATTTATACTTTGATACGAGACACAATTTAACCTAGAGCAGTAGTTATGGAATTTTATATAACCATTTTAGGGAATAATTAGAGTCCATCTACAAAGTTGAATGGGGACATACTTTAGCACAGTGGTCAACTTCTGGATGCTTATACCCTTTTTACTTTAAAGATAACCTATGAATCAGCGATCTTAGCACCATCTGGAAGCTCAGTAGAAATACAGTCTTTGAGCCCCGATGCAACTCCACTGTATAAAAGTTCACATTTGAAACGAGTTCCAATGTAATTTGTTTGAGAAGCAGTGAGGTAGTTTACTTTAGATTACATTGTTGAAAAAAGATGCCCATCAAATAATGTAATGATTTAAATGTCTACTAATTAAAGAATGGTTGAATAATTTCTGGCATTACCCACACAATTTAAATTCATGCAACAGTGCCAATAAATCAACTAGAGGTATTTTTATCAACACAGATGAATGTCACAGAGATAATGATGAGCAAAAGAAAGGTTTCAGAGTAATACACATTGAGTACCATTTTTATATTGTTTAGTGATGCATACATATGATTTAAAAGTTTAAAGTCATTCATGAGAATGATAAATACTAAATTCAACAGTAAACAGGATTTCACTGGAATTGTTACTATGCTTTTTATGATATTTTTAAAAAATTTATTTAGTTTTTTAGTCCATGTGTATGATACATAATATTTACATTCCTTATGAGAAGTTACTATTTTTTATTTTGAGTTTTCTTAAACTCATGGGTATTTGTTATGTTATTCTTTATATTTTAGGAAATTCTGTAACATACATAATAAAATGGAAAAAATTAAGGAAAAATTTCAAGTCTAGAATAATTATTTGCATCTAGAACATGGCCCTGAGCCACTATTCCTAATTAACACATTACTGCTCCAATAGACCAAATGACACAGTTTTAGAGTAGTATTTTGTAATTACTGTTGTTGTGTTTATATAAGTACCATATTCTAAAAATAGACTAAAATAGTGCATCAAGAATTGTTTTGGTTTTGTAATAAAAATATTACTTGCCATAACACATAAAAACGTGAGCATTTCCTCTACCTATCATTAGATTAAATGTAGTAATGTAATTTTGTTTCAAGTAATTATTTGACTGAATTAAATTTCAAATTCTCCTTAGATTAACAAGAAATAGTATGCTACCATTCCAAACATTTGTCTCATCTCAACTATCACCTTACGGTTTCTTTCTTTTTTTTTTTATTTTAAAAGTAAAAGAACAAAAACACCAACAGATAGACACACAGTAGCACAAGAACAGTACAAAAACTGAACTACAGACAGGGTGTCAGGGGATCAACAATGGTAGCTGTATTACACATTGATAACTTCAAAGTGTAGGCTCAGGACAACACAAATAGACATACAAGATTCAAAAGTGAAATATCAAAATATTTACAGAAAGATAACATTACTGTAGGGGCATTGAGTCCCCAAAAGTATAATTATTATGCCTATGATTGTAAGTCTGTTGATTTTCCACAATGAAAATCCTACCCTCAGGTTTTTACTGTATCCCTAAACATCTTGTTGGGATGTATAGTTTCAATTATTTATTTTATACTTTTGAGCAAATGGTTGAGCTCCTGGGGAAAGGGCAGACTCCTATTCAATAACCAGTTATTGAACTTCTGTCATCGTGTTCCTTTTTAAAAAATTTCCCCCTCAATAACTTTTGATTTAGGACAAGAAATTTCAAAATTCAGAGATTACATCTTTTTTTGCCCTACTTGTTTTTTACCTAGAATTTCCTAGAGAGTTGGAAGCTCAATGATACTTTAAAGAATGCAGAGAATGGAATGTCCATATGCATATTGTTTTCATAAAGAATCATCACCTGAAAAGGCCTTATTTCCCTCTAGCCCTTGCTCTTTTATTAAGCCACCCAATCTCCTTCTCCACATTTCTGACAAATTATCAGCAGAAAGACCATCAGCATCATTACTTTGCAATGCTCCTACTAGTATACATGTTTGATCTTTATTGAAAGTTGTTATGGGCTGGCAACATGTATTACTGTATATCATTTCATCTCCACAAGTCTATTATCATGTCCATTTAATTACTGAGGAAACAGAGGGTTTATTAATTTGTTCAAGGTCACATGCACAGTGAATACATATTATCTATTTCATTCCTTCCATGCTGTGTTTGTAGCATATACACTAAATGAACCAAGGCAATCTTAACAATTCTCAGGGGCAGAGACTGAGGCTTCTACTGTTGTCTGTTTTGGCATTAAAATCCCAGTACAATTCTGGGCTTGCAAGAAATGCCTGACAGGAAGAAAGAACAAGGGAAGAATGACATTGCCTGGGGATGGTGGCTGATGAGGACTGAGTGAACACAAAAATGTGCTCAGCTTTAGAAAGAATTTCTTCTCTGATGTTTTGATTGCATTTTGCTAAATTTTTACTAGTCATCAGACCACACTTTCCAAGGTTTTAAAGAGAAAATTTCTCCTTGAGTCTTCTTTCCTAATGACTGCCACTGAAAATCCACAGATTTTTGCAAAACTATAATTGTCCTACTGTTTTAGTATCTGATGATTGGGGAGAAATGCAATTTAGAACAGTATTTTTAGTTAAAATGGTCTAGCCTAGTTCTAATTACTTGAGAAAAAAGGTGAGCCTTTATTTTAATAGGAATTTTTAGAGATCACTTTTAATATTACCCAAGTAAAATTTCTACTATTTAGTGTGTAAGTTCTTTCCTCAAAAATAGAGCCTTTTCTTGGAGATGATGGCTAAACATATTACAGAGAAGCTCCAAATATTACTGATACTAATTCTGAAGCTCACAGAAAAAATTCACCTTAACCTCTTTCTGTCCTATATCTTGGGCAAAGAACTACATTGGAATGCTGGGCTTGTTTCAAATTTTTTGTGAAATGTTAAAAATATTTATCTCTCATAAAGTACTTTGGAGAAATTTCATATGATGCATGATATATCAGGCCCCAAATCCATAGTCTGATAAACTCATGCTTACATTTAGTAAATTCAAAGAAGAAATAATAGCTGAATGGCTGGAATTTTTATTTCGAATGATGTCCTCACACATATTTGCTGTAAAGCTAACTTTCCTTTTGGTCAAATTCAGAGGACTTGAAGAATATGAGCTTGAGTCCTTAGCCAGGAGTTTTGGTTTGCACTGTAGTTTCACAACTACCTGGGGATTGTTATTTTTAAGAGCTAAACTTTAAAGAATGGGCAAATTGTGAGTACAAGGAAACACAACATTATTCTGTATGTGCTAGATATCACTAGATTATTAGTTCAAGGGAGAGTCAGACATAATTATCTATTAGTCATTTGCAAGTTAGAGAACTCATAGGGATGCACAACCTTTGACACTTTTCCTCCCAGCTTTCTTCAGAGGCCCAGCCACTTGTTCTACATGTTAAGAAATGAAATGTTTGATGCATCATGTACATTATTTCTGAATGTGAACTTCTTAGGAATTTAAAAAACTTGGATAAAAATGCTGCATTATAGCATATTAAAGCAGAAGAGCAAACACTGGAGCTCATGAATATGAACTCCAGATTTAAGGCATTTGTAGCTTTCTTGAAATAAAGAAATAAATTTCTCAGCTATTAAACCATTTTGGACCCAATAGGTAAAATACAATTGCTGCAGACATAGTTACTGACTTGTTTGTTGTTTACATATTTACATGTGCTCTCTCACCCAACTCTTATTCGAACAGGTTCTTGCCATGCTTATATTTTCTTTTAAAATGTGAATTTCTTTTATGTTCTTCCTAGTATTATTGACTCTATGTTCAGAGTTTTATGTTTGGAGAGTTCAGATTTTAAATATTTTTCCGTTACAGTTTTTTGAACATGCAACTGTATTCTAATAGACTATTTAGTTCTATATTGGGGAAGAGATTTTAAAAGAGGAATTGGTACCTTTGCCATTCATAGAAGAAATCTTCAGTGTCTGCTGTCAGTCCTGCCACGTGTACTTGCCTCTTTCTTTCAATGCCATGAGTCTTCCTAAACAGCAGCTTCACGACTGTGGTACACTGAAATGGTAGGTGGGAGCCGTGCCAGGCTTAGTGCATCTCCAGACATGCTGCCCCAAAGGGCTTTTCTTTGATGCTTTGGCGATTGCTCTTTTGTTTGGTCTAGAAAAATTCCAAAGTGTGAAATTCAAAGCTCAAGTCTGAACACAATATTGAGGCTATTGTACTCGACAGTGAATCTCTGCATGTTATCCAGAGTCAGCTGCTTTGAGTCTGCATTCTGCACTCTCTCCCACTTCAAGCATACCGTCAGAATCCATAAACAGAACTTGTTGTGTTAATGTTTTTCCTAGTTGATTAGGAAGCCCATTCTTTATCTGTATTCATAAGGGATTTAATTTGGTTTTCTTGGTGAAAAGAAAAACAGATGAGAATAAACGCATGGAGGCCTCTTTATTTTCAATGTTAAATGATATTATTCGAAAGATGAACCACTCTCCCTCGTAAGAAGTAAATGTGTGCAAATGTGTGAATTTTAAAGTGCAGGCTATGGGAGCAGAAAACTAATATGGGCAAAAACATCGCACAGGTCTCTTACATAGAAGACCCTTTCCAGATCTTGTGAAGCATGGATACTGTAAGTTTTTGGAGATTGTCCATGTAATGTTGATATACAAGGCTAAGAGCAGAAGAGGACGCTGAAAGAAATGGTTAAAGAAAAATGTCTAAACTCAGTGCTATATTTTTCTTTTTAAATAACATTCCTCCTTTTTCTTAATATTTTGGATTTCCTCCGCATCTCCCTTAATTTCTGCGTTTCCAGATGCGCTGTAAAGCATTTGCCAGAAGGTGGCGGCATAAGCCCTTATTGCTGAGAGCTGTCCTCGGTGCTGAACCCAGTTTTGAAGATTAGAAGCTCAGAGACTAGCCAGGAGGGGTTCCACCAAGTTCTCCCTGAAGGTTTGCGGGATCTGGTAAGAAATGTTAAGGTTCATATAAAATTCAAGACTCATTTACAACACAGAGGCTGAATATTTTCTTCCTTTAAGTTGCTCTCCATATAGCCATGGAGGGTGGCAGTGTTCACTGAAATTGAGAACAGTGGTGACTGAAAAGTGTGTGTGTACGTAGAATATATATTAAATTTTCCCCACCCTGACGTTCAGCTGTTTACCTATCTTTGTCCTTTAACGTATCTTTTATGCTCCACCCCAATTCCCAAGGGTTTTTCCTCCAGTTTTTAAGTCATAGGCAACATCTTCCCCACAGGAGTCAGGCTGGACTGTTAGATAATGGATGGGGGGTGCTTTAAAAGCTAGGGCACACTCCACCTTCTTTCCATCAATCAACAATAATTTGTAGACTGACCCAGAGCTGTTCACCTTTCTGTTCAGACCCCATGTGTGCTCTTTTCTCCTTTGCTACCACTAAAGGAGATGCTGGGATGCTGGCTTTAAGAATTGGACAGAAGTACAAGGCAATGGGTAGTTAGAAACGGTGTGTTTTTTTCCTCCTTCCAGTTTAGATAGGTGGGAGGCGGAGTTTGTTTGTTACCTCGTTAGTCTGGCCAGCGGATCCTGTCTATGTAAGCGAATTCTGAGTCTCGGTCCACGAAGAGGGACTTGAATGTAAAGACGCTGCGCCAGAGAGAGAGGAGGACGGGGACCCGGGGGAAAGATACACTCAAGGTTGGGGGAGAGTTAAAGGGGGGGGCCAGCGCGGAGGGAGGCGAGAGGAGGCGGCTGAAGAGAGACAGAAGAGACGGAGAAGGGGAGGAAAGGAAGGAACAGGGAGAAAAGGGTCACGGAGTGGCCGTGGAGGATGGGATTTCTCTATTCCTGATAATTCTGGGATCGGAGAATGTTTTGCTAGTGAGGAGACTCGGCTTCAGTAGCCAGTTAGACAGCAGCAAAGTAACATGGACAGGAGGAGACAGACCTTCCAGCTACCTCTCCGCCACCCAGAGAGCCGGGAGCTGCTCTCAGGCCAACTTCAGTTTTGCAGCTGGAGTCTCTGAGCACCCTGGACCGCGGGAGCCGCAGAGCGCCTAGAAGCTACCCTTGAGACACACGCACCGCAGCAGTAAGAACTTCCTGCTTGAGTTCCCGTATCCCCTTCCTCTGACACTCCCGGGAGTAGGGGCGGAAGACCCCGGGGGAGGGGCGGGGGAGACTCTCCTGCAGCTCTTTCTCCCCTCCCTCCTCCGCCCCACCCCTCCAGGCGCGCGGGCAGGCATGGATGTGCTCAGCCCTGGCCAGGGCAATAACACCACGTCCCAAGGACCCTTTGGGACAAGAACCAACGTTACTGGAATCTCTGACGTGACCTTCAGTTACCAAGTGATCACCTCTCTGCTGCTGGGCACGCTCATTTTCTGCGCGGTGCTGGGCAATGCGTGCGTGGTAGCTGCCATCGCCCTGGAGCGCTCGCTCCAGAACGTTGCCAACTATCTCATCGGCTCCTTGGCGGTCACTGACCTCATGGTGTCAGTGCTGGTGCTGCCCATGGCAGCGCTGTACCAGGTGCTCAACAAGTGGACGCTGGGCCAGGTCACCTGCGACCTATTTATCGCTTTGGACGTGCTGTGCTGCACCTCGTCCATCCTGCACTTGTGCGCCATAGCGCTGGACAGGTACTGGGCCATCACGGACCCCATCGACTACGTGAACAAGAGGACGCCCCGGCGCGCCGCCGCGCTCATCTCCCTCACTTGGCTCGTTGGCTTCCTCATCTCTATCCCGCCCATGCTGGGCTGGCGCACCCCTGAAGACCGCTCGGACCCCGACGCGTGCACCATCAGCAAAGACCACGGCTACACCATCTACTCCACTTTTGGCGCTTTCTACATCCCTCTGTTGCTCATGCTGGTTCTCTACGGGCGCATTTTCCGAGCCGCGCGCTTCCGCATTCGCAAGACGGTCAGGAAGGTGGAGAAGAAGGGCGCAGACACCCGTCTCGGTGCTTCGCCGGCCCCGCCATCCAGAAAGAGCGCGAATGGGCAGCCGGGTGACGGAGCCTGGGGGCGGGGCGTGGAGAATAAGGCCAAGGGGGCTTCTTGCGCCAACGGCGCCGTGAGGCTGGGCGACGACGGCGCCACCCTGGAGGTGATCGAGGTGCACTTCGTGGGCAACTCCAAAGAGCACCTGCCTTTACCCAGCGAGGCCAGTGCTGCCCCCGGGCTCCCCGCCTCCTCCGAGAGGAGGAATGAGCGCAGCGCAGAGGCGAAGCGCAAGATGGCACTGGCCCGCGAGAGGAAGACAGTGAAGACGCTGGGCATCATCATGGGCACCTTCATCCTCTGCTGGCTGCCCTTTTTCATCGTGGCCCTGGCCCTGCCCTTCTGCGAGAGCAGCTGCCACATGCCCGCGCTGCTGGGCGCCATCATCAACTGGCTGGGCTACTCCAACTCCCTGCTCAACCCGGTCATTTACGCCTACTTCAATAAAGATTTCCAAAACGCGTTTAAGAAGATCATCAAGTGCAAGTTCTGCCGCCGATGATGCCGAGGAAAAGCCGGAGAGTAAGGCCGCCGAGCGGCTGCCCGGCTCTGCCTCCCTGAGCACCCTGCTATCCGCACCTGAGACGACTTGCTCCCGTCCTCCGGCTTGTTTCAGCTTCCACGCCCCGGATTTCCAAACCTCGCCGCTCCTGCTTCCGCGCCAGAGGGGGGCGCCCTGCGGGGGCTCCCGCTGTGGGGCCCCAGCGCCGGGGCAATTCCTGGGTCGGTGAAAAGCTAGTGTCTCAGTTTTGATCCACGCATCCGTTTTGATCCCATTAATCACCTCCTCCTTCTTCTCTCCCCCAAGTCTTCGCGGTGGAAGTTTAAACAGCTGTTCAAGGCAGAAAATCCAGAGAGAAGAACAAAAAATGCACCCAGGCGCTGCGCCCACTAACGGCTTCCACCTGCCCACCCCGCTTCTAGAACTTGGACGTTGAGAGTTTAGGGCATTATCTCGTTTCTTTTGCCCTCTTACCCTAGAAACGCCACTGCCTCCCGGTTTCATCGCCTCTTTTCCTGCTTGCCTCTCGGCCCTCCCCACCCTGAGCGCTCCTCGCTGTTCTGGGGAGGAACTAGAGCCTGCGTTTCCCTAGGCCCGGGGCTGCCCCTTGCGCAGACTCCAAGAGTGAGGCTCCTGCGCAGTCCCGCGTGCTGCGCTTTCTAGGACTCAGAACTTCTGGCTGGAAGGTGTTTGAGAGTGGCGTTGTAAGTACAACGCCGAGCCAGTGCGGGAGAGCGAGGAGAACGTGGTTCTTGGTGTCAGCGCGCACCAAAGACACTGACCATCAGGGCAACAGAGGACTTTTGTTTCTTAGGTCGCGCGCGTCTTCACTTCCTGGCATTGCCCCTAATCTACTGCGGGAGGCGCCCACCAGCCGCAGAGCCGGTGCTGGGGACTGCAGGCCTGCGGTCTCCGGGCCACCGGAGAGTCCTGGGTCCTCTGTGCACGCTCCCGAACCTTTAAAGCGCGGAAAGTCAAATTAGGGTTTCTCAAGGGGACACCAGATCCTATGAGCTACTGGTAACCGGGGGCCCCCAGAAACGCTGAGCGCGGGGAGGGGAGGCGAAGAGCACACTCTGGTGGCTCTCCTCCGGAAACCTGAGAGGGCAGTTTTATGCATGGAATGCCGACTTTCCACGTACTGTTTCGTCCCTTCCCAGAGGGAACAGCTCTGTTCAGTGTTGCCCTGACCCCGCCCTGGACGTTTCTGCTAACAAAGTTAGCAGGAAGTTCTTTTCCAAGTAGGGATTCTGGCCTTTCAGGGGCATGGCTCCCACCCAGCGCGCAGTTCTGTGAGCTCAGTGGCTGAGACTTTCAGTAGTGGGGCCCCAGGGCTAGTCAGGTGCCTACTCTCTCTCCTGGTGTCCCTCAGAATCTTGTAGGGGATTGTATTTGCTCCCCCATCTGGAGGTTCTGTACCCCCAGTCTCCCCCAAGGCTCCACGGGAACCAGCTTTGTGCCCTTTGAGTCAATAGAACACCCCAAGCTTTCTGTCCCTCCAAAGTTACTCTTTCAGAGGCATCACTGCTGCTGAGTTAATACAATCTTTGCTGTGCCTGGAAAGGAAAGTTATTTTGGTGCTCAGTTTGAATGTAAATCCCTAACCACACGAAGGGAGATCACGGGGTTTGCCATAGTTAGAGCGTACCCTCTAATTTCTTAAGAAGCAATGGTTTTATTCTCCAGTAGTTATACAGTTACTGAGTCTTACTCCCTTCTCCCTTCAACCAAGCCCTTCCAATGTTTGCATCTGCTATTTTGAGAAACGTGCTGCGGTTTTACAGATTGCAAAATTGCCAGTGAAGTATTCACTTGTTTATAGGTAAGAAGGTAAAAGGACAGCTCTGTCACTTGAAGCCGTTGTGTTGTTTTTCAAACTTAACACAGCCTCTGCTTTGATGCCTTTTTCTCTGAACCGGTAGTAGTTATCAAACCTTGTTTAAATAAAGGTTAGGAACTTTCAGAATGGCTTCATCATATGCACATGTAAGGTTGCTGGGGTTTCTGACAGAGAGCAGGAAGTAGACTTCTGTAACTGTTATTTGTTTAATTCAATTTTCTTCTCTCAATAGTCAAAAGCAGGAGCATATGAGAAAATGAACTTTTCTATATGTTTTACTGGATTTTCAGAACAAATTCCAAATTTAAGTTGATCCAAATCCCAAATTTGCTTCTCCAAATTATATTTTGGCCAGCAAATCCTGAGCTTGAAATTTTGAGACTTCTATTTATTTGTGTCTTTTACGGGATTGTATGGCCATAATTTTGGTGCATTTGTTCCTGTTTTGGAGGCTTTACACAGAGTGGAGAAAGAATATCCAATTGGACTGTAATTGCCGAGCAATAGAGAAGCGAGAGAAATAAGTGTGAAAGAGCTACATTGCTCTGAAAAAATCCCCTGTTGCTTTTTTTTTTCTTTTAAAACACTTGTATTAAGGTAAAGTATTTATGCATCAAAATTGACCTTCACTTTTCCCTGTAACAATAAAGGACTTTATTGATGGCGATGCTACAATAAACCGGTGTCAGTAACATATGCATCTTGGTTTAATCAGAATCTGTCTGCTTGTATTTATTTCTAAAACATTAAAAGTAGAGGTAAAAGTGCAGTTATTAAGAGAAGATCTTGCTGTGTGGGTAGGGGATTTGACACTTACAGAAATGTTTAGTTTTCAGTACCAAAACTCATTCTAGATGAGTGGTTTCTTTTAAAATTCTGTTTCCAGAAAGAGAATGTCACGTCTCCTGGGTTAGACACGAGACCTGCATCTTCCCTGGCTAATTCCTGCAGATAAGCTTTGGCCATCTGTCTAATTAATCTGGACAGGGTAGGGAACACACAGAGGAGAAATGCAGCCTTTAATAGAAGCAAAAGGGGCTCGTCCTACATTTTTGAAGCAGCAATACGGTGCTGAGACCCTCCTTTGTCTTTCCTGTAACACATAATTAAAAGAAAATTTTCTCCTCTGGTTTCCAAAGAAGCAGCTAATAGTTTGGGGAATTGTCACCTCAAATAAAAGCAGAGGGGGCATTTTCTTTTCTGGCTAGAACTCACTTGTTAGTGAGGTTCTGGATGTAAGACTTACTAATATGTTAAAGGTAATTTTCCTGCTCTTCTTTTCTGCCCATCAGTAACATCTCTTGTTTCCGTTGTTATAGTTGTTGATCTTCCTGCTTTTTGATGTCAATATGATTTCTGCTGAGTAAGGAAAGCTCTGTTAAATTTCAAGAGTAAATGTAGGTCAAGGCTATTATGGCTGCAGCAGAAAGCACCCAAAGGCTGCATGAAGCCTGGTTCATTTAGTGTGTGTATATACTCATATCATCCCATTAATGTTCAGAAAAATCAGAGGAATTGAGAGAATGAGAAGTATCTGAATTCCTCATTTGAAAAATGTTATATAAGTTCATTTCTGGCCTGGAATAAAATGCTGAGCCTGGCACATCCATATCTGAGATTCTAAATATTCCCTTCTTGACTCTTACTCTCTCATCTGGTCTCTTCCCTATGCAAACAATGGCTTTCTGCTTTCTGTAGGCCTTCCTGAAGCCTCTTAACAGAGACCACAACTCTGTTCAGACAGGCACTTGTAATCACTTCCAGGGTGACTACCAAGCCGACTAACCCATTAGCATGGACTGAGTGGTAACTACCACTTCATAATGTTGAAATATGGGACTACAAATTCATACAAACTACTGTTACCATGAAGAAATTTTCAATGTATTTGTGTATGTAGGAATCAATTGTTAAGGCTAAGTAACTACTCATGGTAGCATAGAAGTGGCATAAACAAGATGAATCATAGAAGTTGGGCTTTTAACTATTCAGAGGGTAAGGGTCAATGTGGATCTTGTGAAGAGGGTAAGAAAGGCAGAGAAGGCTGTATGAAGGATCCAGGATTCAGTTCTTGGCAGATGGGGGTGGTATGGAAAGGTAGATATTTTTAAGAGGTGATAAAAGACCTACTTCCTGGTAAATAGTGGATTGGGATTCAATTTTTGTCTGGACTGTTAGATATTGTTAGAGTTGACTATGAGGTGATGATCAAAGAGAAAAATGCAGGCTTGAAATCTCCCATATGGTGAGTCAACTTGGAGGATCTAGGGTGGGGGAGAGACAGAGACAGAGAGAGAAAATGGACTGAGCTGAGGAAAGTGGTAGAGTGAAGATCGGGGACACTAGATAAAGGAAAGCACTTTCTAACAGAAAGCAGAAAAGGTGACACCAGAGGTAGATACAAGACAAAACAATTCACCCTTATGTAATGCTTGAGGCTTTGCCAAGTAATATTCATACATCATTCACCGCCTAAATTTGAGGTAGTAGATCCTTTTAGAAATGTCAATCAGGGCCTTTTTGGGAAGCCAGAAGATTTACAGAGTAGTAAGTACAGGAAAAGAAGATACAGATCCTATGTGGAGCCACTGAGGTGTAGCTTTAGTCAGTGGGACCACTGATAAGGAAAGGAGAGGCGCTCTGTTCGGAGGTAATTTCCGTGGTGCGTGTGTGAAGAAATAGAGCACCAAGCATGGGAGACTGGCAGAAGAAATAAAAATGAGTGCAACCAAAAGGTGCACAAAAAAGAACTGGCAGGACTTGGTTTCTGCTTGTGAAGAGAGAGAAAGATGAAGAGCCTGAGGACTGTGCCAGGGAGATGTGAGTGAATGAGAGAGAAGAGAAAAATCAAGGGTCGCTTCCTATGGTCTGTTTTTGTAGCTTCATCTGTAAGTGTGAAAATGCTTTATGCTCTGTGAAATGAAAATCCAGCCCAGATGGCAGGGGCCTGCTGGAGAAGGTATTGATTCATGTCACAGCATTTGAGCAATCTGCCATTTGGGTGAGTGTGTGTGAGGAAAGCTAGTATACAGAGCAGTGGTTGGATCAATTCTCTGATTATTTTGTAACAGCTTTTCCCTATTAGAACATGCTAGTCATTTTGTAAAGAAGTCACAATTCCAAAGAACACAATTCTTTCAGGAATAGGAACCCAAAGATACCACATTAGGTAGTATGTTAAGAAGGACACTTGAAGCTTATAAAATAGGTCTCTCCAATTGGCCAGGGGGAGAGCAGAGTAAACTAGTTTGTTTTCAAAGTTCACTGGTCCAGGGCCATAGGACACCTATTTGATCCTTACACAGGCTACTCTTGGAAAGTCTAGATCCATGAGTGCCTTTGTTTGAGCTGCTTTAACAAAATAGCATAAGTGGAGTAGTTTATGAATAGCAGCAAATGTATTGCTCACAGCTTGGAATGTCAAGGTTCCACAGGTACAGTGTCTGGTGAAGACTTGCTTTCTGGCTCATATATAGACATCTTTTTGCCATAATCTCACATAACAGAAGGGACAGGGGAACTCTCTATGGCCTCTTTCATAAGGGCTATAATCCCATCCATAAAGGCTTTGCTCTCATGTCCTCATCACCTGTGAAAGTCCCCCTCTCCTGCTAATACCATCACCTGAGTGATTAGGTTTCAACATTTGAATTTGGGGAAACACAAAGTTTCAGACCACAGCCATGATGCTAAAGTACTCATGAATTTCTTCTATTTTCCAGCATTCTTACCTTATGCAACAATGGTAAGAATGGGGAACTAAGTCAATGGATATTTCACTATCTAATGTTATCATAGACATTCCCATGCCACGTATATGTAACCCTACACAAATGACCAGCCTCTTAAGAAGTTCACAGGCCAAGATTTCAACGAGCTATCTTGCATTCATATGTGGTTGTTCTATCCTACTTAGGCTGTTTTTTTTCTTGACAATAGACCCCCTCTCAAAAAACAACAATCCCCCCCAACAAACAAAAACAACCCCAGGCTGCCTAGGGCAGAAAGGAGAGGAAAGGAGGGAGAATGTAATGAGACTCACCTGTCTTGTTACACAGCTTTGGAAATTCATGGGCAGTTGTTTTGAAACTTCTCCAAGGTCTTGAGAGGGGAAGCATTCTATGAAATATGGTTCACTTTATAGTCTCTGAAAATAATTTAACTGCAAGAACTAAAAACAAGAAATATGTAATCTGAATTTTGTCTAAAAAGATAGGGGCTGGGGATATAGCCCAGTGGAATAAGTGCTTGCCTAGCAAGCGCAGGGTCCTGAGTTCGATCCCCAGTACCGCAAAAAAAACCAAAAACCAAAAACCAAAACAAAACAAAAAAAAGATATAGGGTGCTGCCTGTAAGTATTTACCAAAAGTTCAATTGTTGTAAGTATCTGCTATAAGTATTTACAACAGAGAAATATTGGAAAGATGACCCATCCATTCATTCGTTTTTCTTTTTTTTTTTTTTGCAGTACTGGGGATAGAATACACTCATTCTTTCAACTAATAATTATGAAGCATCTACCGGCAAGGCACTATTTTACATCCTCTGCTTATAGCATTGACACATTAGACGAAGTTTTTCTTGTACACTGTTTGCAAAACAAATGGCCCTTATGATTCCCTTCTATGTGTTACCTCTTTTGCAGTGCAATTTTCAGTTTCTTCTCTTAAAACTCAGAGGCTCTTTTTTATACCCCGAACCTGAGCTGATCTTGAGACTGCTTGGGGAAGCTGATCTTGAGTGCCTTGGGGAAGCACTGATGCGACACCAGCTCTGAACTTGGAACTCAAGAGGCTTGCACTCTTCAACTTAATCTTTTAGAACCATGAACAAGATTGTGCTCACTTGCCAAAGCCTGAGAGGCCAGATAGAACAAGGAGCATCATGTTGGAAATCATCTTGGACCAGTTATATTCCAACTGTCTGAGCAGCTGACTTCAGACACAGTGGGAGCACAGCCAAGATCAGAAGAATCTCCCAGGCTCATTTGATCCAAACTGAAAGCTAAATAAGTCATTGTTATTATAAAAGCACTAAATTTTGGGGTAACTCAGCACACTGAAAAAGCTAATGAAGACAGTCTCATTTTCTTAAGGAGTTTATACTCAAGAGAAAAGAGAGAAATCAAACAACAAAGCGAACTAGACAGACAGACAGATATTTAATAGATGATGAGTTGTTAAAGAGTTTAACTGGAGTAAAATATGTAGGGGTGTTGAGATGGAGGAAAAGTAGATGCTATAATTTGTAGGTGTTCAGGGGACAGCTGGAAAACAGTATCAGAGGCATAAATTTGAGGCTTGGGGAAAATGAGCACTTCAACAAATAAAATTCTATGAAATCTTATGCACTTTACCATGAAAACTACAATGGGCTTATTTCCAATAGGAAAAATCAGGAAATTGCAGAGTTGGTCATTTCTATACTCAAATTCTAAGTGTTTCCCATTTCCTAGCAGGAGGCTTCTTTATATGGAAAATCTTCGCATTCAGCCTACCCAACATAGTGCTCAACTAGATCATGGGAAGCCCTGAATGAGATCTTATCAAACTGCAACGGAAACTCTGACACATATCCATGAAACTCTGGCATGTTCCTCTACAGAGCAGAAAAAACTGCCTTGGCAAATCAGGTGACCTGAATTTAAATTCCTACTATGCTTAACATTGCCATCTTGGTATATTGTACAGTTTAAAATAGTTTGGTCCAGATACTTCACACAAATCAAGCCATGTAAAGTATATGATCCAAAAGTTTTCAGTATATTCATAGAACTGTGTAGTTTTTATTATGATCCATTTTATTTTCATCTGCTCTAAGGAAACTTTGTATATATTAGTAACCATTCCCAACTTTCCACTAATCCCTGAACTCTGGGAAAACCCCAATGTTCTATCTGTCCCTATCCACATTTCTTTTCTGGACAGTTCATATAAGTGAAATCATATGACATGTAGTGCTTATAGCTGCCTTCTTTTATTTAGAATAATATTTTCAAGGATCATCCATGTTGTCACATGTATTAATACTTTATGTATTTTTATTGCTAAATATCCCCTTTTAAGGTATTTCATTTATTCATTAATCTCTTGGTGAACGTTAGGATTGTGTCTATTTCTTGGTTATTATGAATAATGTTGTCATGAACATTGGCATAAACATTTCTACGTGGGTGTATGCTTGCATTAAGTTTGGTTACAAACTTAGAAGAAGAATTTCTGTAGGGTCATATGGCAACTATATTTACTTTTTAAGAAACTTCCAAAGTGTTTTTAGAGTGGCTGAACAATTTTAGATTCCTAGCAATGTAAGAGGGTTCCAATTTCTTCTCATCCTTCCTAGTATTGTTTTTTATTGTAATGTAATACAAGTAGATATTGGTAAAGGAAATATAAAAAGAGACTCTTCCTACATCTATGAAAATATAAAACAAAATTAAAAAAAATAGAGAATAGCAATAGTACACTGTATATGATGAAGAGACAGCCTCCAGCATAGGAGAAATGTTGCCAGCTATCCCTTGAAATGGGCTAACATCTAGAATATATAAAGAACTCAGAACAAAATTAGGCCCCCCAGAATGAAAGATCAAATAAAAAAGTGGGACAACAGACCTAAATAAATATTCCTCAAAAGAAGTACAAATGGCCAATAAGTACATGAAAAAATGTTCAACATCACTAGCCATTAGAGAAATGCAACTAAAGTGACATTGAGTAATATATTACCTCACAAAGAATGGTCTTCATCTGGAAGTCAAATAGTAAGAAAAGCTGGCAAAGATGTGGAGAGAAAGGAATTCTTCTTCGCTGTTGGTAAGAATGGAAAGTAGTACAACCACTATGGAAATCAGTGTGGCAGTTTCTCAAAAACTCTGTAACTAGAAATTCCTTTTGACCTAGCTGTCCTTCTAGGTATCTTTTGAAAACAGCTAAAGACACTGTACTACAGAGATACAAACATGCCCCATATTATTGTCTGTTTTAATAGCTATTCAAGTGTTTGAATTTATACCTAGTTTTTTTATTTTAAAGAGAAAAAGACATAAAAATGATACAAAATTTCAAAACAAGATAATAAAAAATGAGCAATAGTTACCATACTGCATGTTGTTATCTCAAAGCAGTTGCTCAGATTACAAGATATAGGCATGCAAAACTGATAAAAAATATAAGCACAATATTAGTTCCTTGCAGTGAACTAATAGAAATTATTAGTATAATTAGCTTAGCTATCTTGTCTATGTATATATATATTTTTTTTCTTCCCCCATCTCAGTTGTTCTTTCCTTTTGAGCAGTTACTTTCCCTTTCACAATATCTATTGTATCTTCCAGATCTCATTTACTTTTTCAGTTTCTTACACTAAGGAGACAATGAAGTATTTACACATGTGAATCTGATTTATTTCACTTATGAGTGTGGGCTCGAGTTGCATCCATTTACCTATAAAAGCCTCAAGTTTATCCTTCTTTAGAGCCGAGTCATATGCCATTTTAAAAAAATATCACACCTTTTTTGTGCATTCCTTGGTTGATGGGCATTTGGGTTGTTTCCAAGATTTAGCTATTACAAATTGAGCTGCTATAAACATAGGTGCATGTATATCACTGTGGTATGATGTTTTTAATTCTTCTCGGAAGATATCCAGAAGAGAAATTGCTGGGTTGAATGGAACCTCTAATCCTAGTTTTTTAAGGAATCTCCACACTGATTTCCACAGTGGTTATACCAGTCTACATTTCCACCAACAGTGGAGAAGGGTTCCTTTTTCCCCACACCCCCACCAGCATTTGTTATTGGTTGATTTCTTGATGGTAGCCATTCTTTTTGGGGTAAGATGGAATCTCACTGTTGTTTTAATTTGCATTTCTTGAATGATCAATGATGTTGAACTTTTTTCTTATATTTATTTGTCATTCATATTTCATCTGAGAAGTGTGTATTCATTAGCATTTCTTAAATGAGCAAAGATTGTGAACATCCTATCGTCATTTATATATTTTCTTTAGAGAAATATTTATTCAAATTCTTTGCTTATTTTTAAACTAGAAGGTCTTTTATTATTGAATTGCAAGAGTTCTTTATTCTGAATGTTAAACTCTCATCAGTTTTATGATTTTTGAATATTTTCTCTAGTTCTGTTATTTTTCATTTTCTTAATGTTGTTATTGCAATAAATGGTTTTTAATTTTGAAGCAGACCACTTTACCTACGTATTTTTGTCACTGTGCTTTGTAAGAAGTCATGAAGGTTTACTCCTATATTTTTGTCTAAGTTTTTTTTCCTCCAAAATTTTAGCTTTTACAATTAGACAGTTGATCCATTTTAAGTTGTTTTTGTGTTAGATGTCAGGGAAAAGCTCAATTTTAATTTTGTTTTTTCACTCTGAATTCTTCTTGGTTTGCCTGTAATTTCAGTGTTCCCCAAAAGCCCATATAAAGGTTTAGAATGCAAGGTGATAGCAGGGTGGTATTGGGAGATGTTGTGGACTTTTAAGAGGTCCAGGTAGAGTGAAAAATTCTAGATAACTAAAAGAATGCCCTTGAAAGTGATTCTGGGGTCCTGGGTTTCTTGGTCTCTCTTTGATTCTAGGCTTGAGATGTGACTGCCCACTCTGACACATTCTCGGGCCGTAGGGTGCCAGCCTGATTATCGGTCCATACCAAAGGGGCTGCCCAATCTTAGATTTGAACTTCCAGAACCAAGAGCCAAAATAAATTTCTACCTACTTCCAAGAACCTTGTGCCAAGAATTTTGTGATAGTGATAAAAAGCTGACAAGTACCATTTGATGAAAAACTGTTCTTTGAACTTTTTAGCACCTTTGATAAAGAGTGTACATGTAAGGGATTATTTTTGGTCTGTCTATTACACTGGACCACATAGCTAGCTATCCTTATGCAACACATCCTAATTTTATTAATATTGTTTTGCAGAAAGTTTTGATTTGGGAAATGTGAATTGCTTTCGCTGTTCATTTTCTTGTAACATCATTTGAGCTATTATGGGTCATGAGCTATAGAGATCAACTCTAAAGTTCAGAAAATGTTTCAGCTAGGATTTTAATAGAGATTATGTTGAATTTGTACATCAATATGTGAAGCATGATGATATTAAAATTATTAAATCTTTTTATCTATGGACACGGGAGGCCTTCCTTGCCACTTTCTTTGCTATGTTTTAATTTATTCTAACAATGTTTAATTGCTTTGAGGAATGTTTTGCATTCATCTTATTAAATTTATTCCTAGGCATTTTCTTTTCTTTGCTTTTATTATAAATTAAATTCCTGTCAATTGTATTTTCAAGTTGTTCACTGTTAGTATCTATAAGTGGTTGCTTTTTGTATTGATCTTATATTTCAAGTCTTGCTAAATTGTTTATTTTAATAGGTTTTTAGTGAATTCTTTAGAATTTTTATATCCATTTTTAATGGTATCTGCTAATAAATATGCTTTTTTTTTTTAAGTCTTGGCAGTTTATTTTATTTTATTGCTCAATTCCTTTGCTAGAATCTCTACAAGGTTGACTGGCAAGAGTGGACATCCTGTCTTGTTCTGATCTTATGGTGAAAGCATTGAGGTTTTCACCTTTTTGACATTAAATGTAAGTTGTTCATAACTACCCTTTATCAGGTTGAGAAAGTTCCTTTATTTTCCTAGTTTGTTGAGAGATTTCATCTTTTTAAAACTTTCACAACATTGGCTTATTTATTTCTTTTGGGTGTGTAACTTTGCAAGACAAAAAAGTTGGATCAAGTTCCTGTTTACTTTTTATTAGTACATGCTTGTAGCACATAATGATTACACTTATTGTGGGGAGTTTGTGCATGTACATAATACATCTTAATTACTTTTGTGACCTTTTCATCATAAAAGGGCCACAGCTTCCTCAAAGTGAACCATAGCCATCCTCAGCAACAGTGAAGTCTCAAGCTCTTCTGATGGTAACAACCGAGTTCGTGTCAGGAAATCCAGCATGATAAGCTTCTCCATGAAAATCAACAACACACCATCTTCCCTTCCAGTTCTCTTGTTATGCCATTGGCAGCACTCTTCAGGTGGGTCACCCACAACCAGCACCACACTGATTCAGGTCAGCTCGGTGTCACAAGTTGACCATTAGTTAATGCACCACACCCTGTGAGGGCCACAGCAGTCACCAGCCCTAGGGCTTCCAGCTGTTACTGGAAGAGAGCAGGAAGTCTCTGTGTCCCAGTGTGGCTCAAAGGGCAGGACAAAGATGTCCTTGGACTTCCTCTAAATTCAATTTATAGTTTGTGGTCCCATCGTAGGATAAGATGTTATCTCATTATAGTTTTAATTTGCATTTCTCTAATTGGAAACAATGTGTTTCCCTTATCATTTAGAGCCCCAGGGGGCTCTTTTTAATTCTGTATTAGGGATATCGTGAATTGGTTTGACATTATGCAAAAGTATCTTATAGAAATCTCATGCTTTAGTTTACTCTTACATTTATAATATATAATTTATTTCAAAGCAAGGGAATCGCCTAATTCTGGCTGCACCATGATTTTCTGGTGATGCCTTTGTAAACTCATGCATCGCACACGTCAGGAGATGATAAGATCACGAGTTTCCTCGGAGCCTCCCTAGGTCTGTCTCGGAGATCAGCCAACTCCCCGGCCCATTCTCATTGCTACTGGGCTTAGAGCGTCTGGGGCTGGAACGAAGGCGGAAGGACTGAAAAGGAGGTGATTAATGAGAGAGGGCTGCTGAGGAGCACTTGTGAGAACCTGGAGACTGGATGTGAAATGGGCAGTTAAAAATCATTAAGAAATTCAATAATAGCAAATGCTGGAAAATAAAAAGGTTTCTACATGGTTTCTGGGAACGTGAAGCCATTATTGAAAACGGGGGAGATTCCTCAGAGAACTGAAAACAGAAATTCTATTTGATTTTGCTATTCTTTTTCTAACTATCTTTCTGGAAGAGTTAAAGACATGATATTGTAGCGACACATCCTTGCTTTTGTATATAGCGGCACAATTTATAATAACAGGCAAATTTTCCAATCAGCCTATGTGTCCAGCCATAGGTGAATGGATAAACGATGTTGGTATTTACACACAATGAAGAACTATTTGACCTTAAAGAAGGATAAATTTGAGTCATTTGTAAGAAACTGGATGTACCTCAGATCATAATGTTAGCTAAAGTAAATCAGACCCACAAACTTAAATATTGCATGGTCTCTTTTATGTGAGAAATCCAAACATAAATAAAAAGGAAGATAAAAGATAGAACATAGGAGAAAGAGAGATAGCTCTTTTATAAATGAGAAGAGGACCAAGAGATGGCTACAGGGGTGGGGAGGGGTGGCAAGGAGTGTGAAAAAGAACTAAGCTATGTTATGTACATGTACTGAGTCCCCATCAGCATGTGATCATCGTGTACTTCCAACATAAACCAATGAATAGTACAAATAATTCTACATTTGAATGTTTCAGGAAATTGGAATAGAATAGAAATAGAGAAATTAGGAAGAGAGGTATTAGGTAGAAAAAATAGAAAGCGCTTGAAACTCATCTAGGATTCAGTTTCAGGGGTAGGAAAGAGGAAGAAATGAGCTCTACTGCTGAGAAACGAGGGGCAGGATAGCCATAGAGTCAGTACCTGTGCAGCAGTAGCGTGAGGACCTGCTGTTAGAGGCACTAAGGGAAGGGCTGGATAAAGTAAACTTTCTTTATTTTTTGCTTCCTCAGATAAAAGGTCAGTGTGTGTCTGTGAGACTGGGAAATAGAAACAGCAAACAAGAAAATGGCAGGTTGGAAGGACTGAAATTCTGGGGAACGAAGAGGTTGCTGAAGGAGCAAAATGATGAAGCAGGCAAGAAGTTGAGGTTTAAGCATTGAGCCACGAACATCTGTGAGGTGGCCAAGGGAGAGTGTGGGAAGGGGCAACGACATAATCCAGCTTTGGGGAGGAAGCAAGGTATTCGGCGAGAACCACATTGTCAGTGGTTTCTTTGGAGAGTTACCCATGTAGATGGATGCCCCAGAGGATGAATCCAGCTGAAATCACTTCTGGATCAGAAAAGCTATGCCATGGAGCCAGAGGGGAAGGTGGAATTGAAAGCTGTTGCAATATTTGTTGAAAGTTGTTTCAGAGTTGGAGCTGACATTTACACTAGAGGATGCATGATCTCTCTTTTTGTCTCCCATACTGTCCTCCAGCATCTTCGGCATGATTTAAAACCAAGGGAACAGGAATCAGGGTATCGGGGTCCATTCTGGGCCTCACAGTGGCATGAATTGTTTTGCCTGCACTGTTGCTTCTCTGAGGATCTATAGGAGCCTTCATTATTGGAACTTTGATAAAGAGGAATGAATTTGTACCTGACAGTCTTTATGGTGATAAGTATGGCAACAAGTAATAGTGTGAATGATAGCTGCAAAGGATAAATAAGATCTAGAGTTGTTAATATGGCTACAGTTGCACTGGAGGCTTTGTAACAGATGGGTGCTTGATCTGTCAGGCCACTCTGAGTTACTGGCTAATATTAGATAATCTGGTTTTGTAGTGAATTAAATCCATGTTAGGCTGACTCTTGTCTTATTTTGCTATTTATTTACAACTGCTCCCCTTCCGAAGTTCTATGTCTTTCAGATATGCCTCTTCCACTGAAAAGATTCTCACATTCACATCATCATGCAAGGTCTTAATTTGTGACTTCATGATGACATAACCTTTCATGTTTTCTAAACTGTCTTCCATTCCCTTCTCCTCTTTATCCAGTTCTCCTTTTCATTTTCATCTTGAGTACCAATGCCAAATAAGCATTCTTTAGCAATAGTATCCCTTATATTCAAGTTTACTGCCAAATAGGACAAGTTGTTCTTAATCTGGTACTAAGGGTAATTGGGATAATTCATGGAAATACTAAAGTGTCTGCTATGCATTTCTTATTGAAAAAAATGCTGTTTAATCTTTACTAAAAGGAGTACTGTGATAGAGATATTCATAGGTTTTGTAGTTGTAGAGCAGGAGGAGAAATACCATCTAGTGTTATAGGTAACACACTTTTGTATTCACATCAAATGGAAGATAGAGATAAATAGATGGAAGACTTTCCCATTTTAAAGACTTTCTTTAGTTCCCTAGAAGAGAAATAAGAGACCATTTACTAGCTATCATTGCTATTCTAAAGAAATAAGACAATATACAAGGATGAGCTTGGTAAATACAAGAAAATATACCCTCTCTAAGCCTTCTTCCTTCCTTCTCTTTATTTTTACCTGACCTTGATGTGTAGTACCTCACCCCTGCCTCTACACGGAATAGAAACACACTCACTAAGTTTTGCTTCTAGCTAGGGGGACTTACTGCTTTCATTTCTTAACGTTCCTTACAGTGGGCCACCTTGTTACTATTCTTTAGCCTCTCCAGAGGATTCAGATAGCTAGTATAACTGAATGGCCAACATAGCAGCAATAAAGCCCACACAATGTTGAGCAGTGATATTTCCTGCTTTATTGTATGCCAACTCTGACAGAGTACTTTTATGTACTGAGAATTTCAGAGCCAACTGTGAAATTCACAAATTATTGATGGTCTCGGCCATTATTTCCATTCTTCATTTGTAAATAATTAAGTGCTGGTCATCTAAAACACCTATACCTAATGGGCATCATCTGATGGCATTACAGTTTTGCTTGGAATACAGATTGTTCTCAAGGAGAGAGGGATCCAGACATGGAGGGAGCTGGAAGAAATAAAGGATGGAAAAAGTAAGCAGCATGTGTTATGTACATGTATCAACTCTATGCAAGGAATGTAGACATTATGTACTGCAAATATGTATAGAAAGGAAGGGATAGAGAGATGGGTGGAAGGGGCAGGGAAAGAAAAGAGGATTAAACAAGGGAATTAAGATGTGCTACATAGATGGACCAACTTCTAAGAAATGTCAACATTACATACTACATGCATGTACTAATACACTAAAATTTAAAAAAAGACAAATTTGGAATGATAAGTATCTGATCATATTTGGATATTCAACTGGTATGAGTTTCTTGTATTGTCTTCTTACTTTGATTTTTTTTTTTTTGTACCAGGAATTGAACTCAGGGCCTTGCACTTGCCAGGCCGGCCCTGGGCCACTGAGCCACATCCCTGACCCACCTCGATTGTTTTTGATGTAGAGCTTTTCATAGTACTGGGTTTAGCACACCCTTGTCTTTTTAATAATGCTTTAATAGTATCTATGTATTCATAAAGTATTTGGTAGTTTGTTGATTTTTCATGAATACTAACACATATACCCACCTATGACTTAAAATCTGACATACTTAAATGTATCATGATAAAGTTTCATGCACTCGTAACAAAACAGAATGTGTGTTCCAGTGTGTTAAGTAAACTATGTGTCAGTGGTTCTCAATTGAGGCTGTGTGGCAGTGTTTCATCAGTCTTCAGCATCACAGGTGGAGGGACACTACTGGCATCCAGTGGGTAGACACAGAGATGCTGCTAAACATCCTGGAGTGTGTAGGTTGTCCCTCACCACAAAAAGTATCAACTGTGAGAAATCCTGTAGAGAAATTAGATTGTGATTGCCTTCTCATGTTTTATAGCAAAGAATCTCCAAAGCACTTCTGTGGCTAGCAAAGATTAATATAGACATTTAGGAAATCTTCAAGAACAATACCCTATTCTTCGTTTTTTAAATAATGTCCGTGTTCCAGGATCTTTTACACATAGAATGTCATGTAATTCGTATATTATTTCTGTGGTGTTGAAATGGAAGACTTTGGAAAATGTACTTTTTTAGAACAGATACAAAATGACACGGAAACTTCAGTTATTTCCCTAAGTTTACATGAATGATTAGTGACCCTGTTGCCTAGTCTGATTTTAAGAACAGAATATAGAGACAGATTTGTTTTTGTTTTGCTAAGAGAAAAAGAGAGTAATAGTGTTAGTGTACAAAATATTCTGTTCATTTTTGTATTTCCTCAATAATATGCAAAATCCCAAAGGTATAATTTCACCATTCTGTCACTAGACTCTGAATGACCTCATATAATCTTTCAAATGAAACATTTTTCTTTGTCAATACAAAATTAGATTTGTCTATGTCAATTTGAAATTTACATTTAGTATTAATCATGGTATGCAAAAGAAGTAATCTCGACTCCATCCTATAAATTCTGCTAATTTAGCTCTGGTGAAACTGAAACATAACAAATACATTTTGCATATTTTTTCCAACACAATTGCTAAGTCATGCCTCAACTTTTAGGGTTGAATAATAAATGAAAGCATGACAGAATGCCATTTGCTAGGACACAGATTTAAATGAGAAATGAAACAAACATTAATGGCTAATAAATGTGGTGCTAGCTCTGGATGATGGTCTCAGTGATTTTCAGAATAGCTGTATTCCTCAGAGGAGGAACTCAGTGGCATTTCCATAGTTTGAGTAAAGAACTAAGATCTTAAAGCTCTGAGCAGGAGACCTTTAATAGTATGAAATAATATTTTCTGTTTTGGTATTAGTAAAGTGAAATAAAGCTATAGTCTAAGTCATCTTTATACACATACTCATCACTAAGAGTAAGTCTTATGCTTTTCAACAAATTTTAGAGAATTTTGAAAATCAATTCATAGGACAGAGGTACAAAGTATCCACTTTACCTGAACATCTTGCCCACATGTCAGTCAATGATTTCCTGAAATTTAGGATCTATAGATTGGAGTAGGGATTGCTATTAATATACTTGCTGAATTTCTGCCAGATATCTAGCACTGTGGACACAACAGAGAGGCAAAGTGGCTTTGTACATATTTTCTGTTGCTAAGCATTTTATTGGGGTGAATCCTGGAGTCATCCTGGAGGACTGAAAACGGCCCAGCAGCAGAGAGGAGGGACTGTCACTGATGGGCAACCAAATCGATATGAAGGCGGGTCTCAGAGGAAGTTTTGGTATGGTGGTAGAAGATCAGAAAGGTAAGAAAAGGTTAAAAGGATGAGAAAAATCAGGAGATGAAATGACCCTACAGAAGCATTTCAAGCTATTTATTTAATTCAGTGGCTAAGAAGTGAGTTGTTATCAAAGCTACCCACGTTATCTACTGAAACAGCATGCTGAAAATGGATAAATTATTTCAAAGCACTTATATTCTAAAACTTATTCTTAATTCGGCTTTACATTAAAAATTACTAAGACATGTTAAACATTTGAATACCACACCCCCACCTAGAGGTTTGACTCATTGACTTGGGAAATTGCATTTAATAAGGACAAGAGAACTTCCCGGATGTTCTAAAATGTAGAAAACCGGAAATTCAAAGGAAATAGAAATATCTGGTGGGATCTTATGAACTTCCTCATGTAGGACAATACAGTGTATGTTTTGTGGTAATGCTAACTGCATAGGACTGATAGTAAATTGGATGACTTTTAGGGTTACATTCTACTCTTTGGAAAGAAAGAACAAGAAAAGTTCAATAACACTTTACTCTTGGTCCCTAGTCCTTATCCCATGGAATCTAGGCGACCTAGCACAGCAATGGTAACAGAAATGATATAGAATGATAAAGGATCATTAGTACCATTCCTGAGTTAACTGAATGGGCTTTAGGAGATGCCTGTGACTAATATATTTATGAGGTGACAAATTAGAACTCAGCATAAACAGAAACAAACTGAAAGCCAATTTAAAAACAAGCTGATTAATTATTAGTACATCTGCATTATACAGAGACATCAGTTCAAATTCTTGTGATAGAAAATCACTTCCAGAATTGCAAAGATAACTGTAGTCAGGTGACAACCAGAATGAGGCCTTATCAGTAGCAAAATAGTCACTCTTCAGTTTCAGGAAACCCACACACACACACACATACACATGTGCACACACACACTGTATAAATCATGATTATAGCACAAAGAACTTTCAAGTCTGGATTTGTGAGTGATAAAAAACAATCTTGTGGGTGTGAGGTGAATGTGACTGACCCGTATAATAACTCATATAAGAACTCAGAAACACAGGAAATATTAACAAGGGGCTGGAAGATAAGCCAGTGGTTAGTTTGATAGTATGTTCAATTTTGGTCTCCTGCTAGTCTAAATCTTTTATAAATTTTGATGGAGACCACTATGAAGTAGCCCTGAGAAGGACTTAAATTAACCAATGGGCTTTCCATGTTTACTAGTGAGTTTGTCCATGGCCTAGGCCCCTTGTCTGGAGATGGGTGGTGGACTCATAGTAAGTGAACCTCTGTGAGTCGCTGGTCCTGGGTGAGGCCTGTAATGGTGGGTGAAACTGTGAAGCCTCAAAGGATAAGACAAGGTCCCAGCTAAGTACACCTGGTTCTAACCTCAACTAGATAAAGACTGTAGCCTCAGGCACCTCACTCCTGGGTAGAGAACTTCCTAAAATTAACATAGCTCTCCTAAATTAACATATCGCTTTACTTAGAGAAGTCTTTGAGTGGTTCCTGCCTTCTGGAGTATCCCTCTCCCTTGTTATGATAACTAAATAAATATGGGCTGCTCAGAAAAGATCTTGGTCTTAGCCCTGAGAGAATCTAGCATTCTCTGAGAAGGTTTTGATCCTCCTAGAGCCCTGAAATCATTCCATTTGTCTGTTTTATTTAGTCTTGAGTCCACTCATTTGGGAGATTATGGACCTGATCAGTCTGCAATAACTAAGGGAAAATATTAACCTGATAAAATTTGTCTTTAATCATTTTTCACAGATGTGAACAAAGATAGGCAGAGCAATTTATTTGTCACTTTAATAACGTGACACATAATTTGAAAATACAGATTATTTGACAAAATTATATTCTTGAAGGGAAATTCAGGAATTAGCTTTGACCAGATCAAACAATGTATCATGATGGATGGAAATTTTCTTGAGTTATCACTGCTTTTGCTGTGTTATACAATCTGGTAGATTTTCTGTTGTTGTTCTCATCATGTCTAACATGTAATTTGTTAAAGGTAAAAATGGAAAACTTTAAAATTGTACAGTATAAGAATTTTCTAGTTTCTGGTAGCTATTGAGTTCCTATGTTTAATTTTCATCTTTATGAGCAGTAGAGATGGAGAGCAGAGGTTCTGTGAAAAACACATCTGAATGGCTTCTGAATAATATCCTCCCAAATGTGAAGTGAAGGCTTGGGAGCAAAGTGGGCAGTGAACAGAAGCTGGACCTTGTACCTGCTAATGGGTTTCAGAAATACAGCATGGAATGAAAGCATGACACAGAAGGCTAATGAGATATTTTAAAATAAAAAGAATGTAAACATCCCTTATCAGAGAAAGCATGATGACAATGAATTGTCATACACAGAATTGATAAAAAATAAATTGGAGTAAACTTCCTAATGGAAACACTTCTTGAAGAATAATTTGTGTTAGTCTATACATCATGGACTTCTCTTTTATTTGTCTTTTTGAGACAGGGTCCCGCTATGCAGTTCAGGCTGGCCTTGAGCTCACTTTGTAGCTTAGGCTGGTCTCAAACTCACAACAATCCTCCTGCCTCAGCCTCCTGAGTGCTGGGATTACAGGCATGTGCCACCATGCCTGGCCCATGTCATGGAATTTTAAATCTGTGAATCTTTGGTTTATTAATTCTACTTTTAGAATATTCTGTGGAAATAATCATATTACTGATTAATGAAATGTTTATGAAGTTCCTTTCAATGGCATTATTAATAACATAGAAACCTGGCTGAGCTTAAATATTTAATAATAGGGATATAGGTGAATTCATTATGATAATCCATACAATAGCATTCAAAATGATGTATAAGCTCATATGTGTTGGTTTTAGACAGTGTTAGCAATATGTTGTTAATGGGAAAGTCAAGCTACAAAATATTTGTATTTGAAGAAATATCTGTCTACACTGAGAAGATGTAGTCTTGAATAAATAGCTACATGTTAATCTTTATTTCTCTGTAGTAAGAATAAACATGATTTCTTTTCTTTAAAAATTTTTCCTATGAAGTTTAATAACTTGTATGACATAAAAATAATGAAAACTTTAATTGGCAGGATGAAATACTTTTTTATAGAAGATTCACATTGTGTTTGTTATGGCTTTTGAGAGTCTGAAGCAAATACTTTTTGCCATGTGGGATGCATTTCATATGCAGCTATAATCCATTAAAATTTTATTTCTATAATATGTTAGTTGCAGAGGCAAGAGCACACACAGGACACATTAGGAGAAATGAAACAAGAATAAATAGTCCTCTGTAAGTCACACAGGTGATACAGTTTGTGTCAGCAGATCAATGGGGCGAGGATTTAAAGTAATGTGGGGAGTCAGCTCACTCTGACTTTTTGAATGAAGTGGAGTGAGCTTGGCCTTTCAGGGTGAAAGCACTGGATTTAACAGATAAAAGAAGGACTTGCTTGGATGCTGGGGGCAGTGATTTATGAGAGAAAAACCGAAGTGCTTGGTGTGAGCAGACACTATCTTCATATTGAAAAAAGGAGATGAGGTTCAGTGAATAGTAAGCTAGGAAGAAGAATTCACAAATGCCAATGCAATTACAAACTGGACAGTAAAATAGGAGTCAAGAAGTTATCATGGTTTCTTGATGAGTGGAGAAATGAGGTATGAGTACCTTTTTAGTAAAATTATCCTGTGCAAGAAGAATTAAGCGAAGAGACTGGTGATGAGAACCTACTGTCCCCTGCTAGATACAGGGTGAGGGTAACCAATCCACTGAAAGAAGCATCAGTGGTAGTAATATTCCAAAGACGGGGAACCAGAAAGATCCATGTACTGTCAAAGTAGGAGGATGAGGTAATGGGAAACCATCCTGCAAAGTCAGTGAAGATCATGGAGAACAGTGGTCCTTGATGTGAGGAGGAATAAAATACATAGTAGATTCTGAGATATTAATGCCACCCATCAGTCCATTGTGGCTGCTTGTGAGTCCGCTGGGCACCACATGAAAGGGCGATGCTTTGTGTTACTGCATCAAATCCCAAATCATCCTCTTTCATTCTTCTTCACTCTGTATGCTCTAACTTGGTTATCCGGGCCATACGATTGAACACAGTGTCTTTTGTAACCATTTTAAACTCAACCCTCACTTTTGATGGTGGGGAGTTGATACACGTACATGACTCATCTTCATTCTTCCCCTGACCCTCGCTTCCCTCCCTCTTCCCTCTTAGCCTCATGTGTTCTGAGAGTTTCTCACTCTTTACTTGTTTAGGTCTATGACATCTGTGTAAAGTAGTTATTTCATTATATGCTCCTCATTTGGGGCTCTGTGTAATTTTTCTATTGATTAACTTAAGATTATTATCCGGGGATATAGCGGCATATCGGCACAGTGACAGAGCACCTGCCTGGCTGTGGTGAGGTTCTGAGTTCAATCTCCGGTACCTAAATAAATAAATAAATAAAGGTTGTTCCTTCTGTTTTGATAAAAACTCCCACAAAGTGATGTTGTGCCTTTCTCAGGGCAGCACAGCAGGATCATCATGACATTGACATTGATGTAACTTACTTTACACACTAATTTCTATATCTATTTACTTCCGTCTACAGATGCTGATATCTCTGATATCCAACAGAACAAAAGGTTGATGTTAGTCTTCCTACTTTTCTTATTTGTGCCTTATTTCTCTGACAGAGAGAAACCTGGTTCTCACTTGCTATTTTATATATATACATATATGTATTTAAATGTACATATTTATGTTATTTGTACATAAATGTACATAAATTATAAAACTATCATGTTATTGTAAAATATATAATTTACATACAAGCATGCATGATATATGTAAATTTTCAACCTTAGTATACATACATTTTTTAAAAATTGCTAATACATATGAATGCATATTCTTGTGAGAAACAAATTTACAAGCCACAGTGGAGATTTCATGTATGATTCCTTTTGTCTTTAGCTTTACACTATCTAGTCAAAATATTACTTCTTTTACCCACCTGCTTTCACTCTACTTATGTTACCTATTGAAATTCAGTTAAAAAGCCGGGTTTGGTGACACCCATCCGTCATCCCAAGTATGGGGAGACTGAGGCACAAAAATGGGGACATTGAAGTCAGCATGGACAACATAGCAAGGCCAGGTATCAATAGAGTAAATGAAATTTCAGTTAATTCATTACAATTCATATTCAATTTTGCATTCCCTCCACATCTGGTTGTCTAATATTTGCATGCAGAAAATTTAGTCTCTCTCATGTAGAGTTTTGTGGGTTTGTACAAATTTGGAGAGCTGTGTAACCACCGCCAATCTTGATATAGAACAGTTCTCCCACCTCAAAAAATTTCATTCTGTTTCTTTGTAGTCAAATTAGCCTTCCATTTCCATTTAATGCTGTACACTGATGTTCAGGGACTGCTACAACTTTATTCCACAAATCATGATTTTTTTGTCTTCATTTCATTAATTAAAAGTATTTTAATTTTTTTGAGATTTTTTGTTGTCCCTTTGGGTATTTAGAAGTGTCTTTTTAGTAATTCACTATTTTAGAATTTTCCAGGTATTTTTCTGTTATTGATTTCTAGTTTTATTACCTATGATCTGAAAACACATTTATAGTATTTCTATTCTTTTGCTCTGTTAACATATCTGATCATTATTCTAACATTATCTACCTTGATGGATATATTGTGTGCACTTGAAAAGAATTTGTGTATGTTGCTGTTAGTGAATGAATTATTCTATGTGTCACTTATATCAGGGCGGTTTATACTACTGTTCAGGTCTTGCATATCCTATTTTCTAACTACTTATTCTACCTAAACTAAAATAGTATTCTATTTCCTGTCCCCAGAGTGGAAGAGAAATAATAACTAAAATAACTAAACTAATAACTAAAATAGTATTCTTTATAATTATAATTAGTGATTTAGCAGTTCTGTCACTTTTTGTTTATATAATTTGAATCTCAGTTTTATATACTTACACAATTGAGGTTCTTGCATCTTTTTAGAGAATTCAATTTCTCTCTTGATTTGATATTGCTTTATTCCTGATTATATTCCCTGGCCTATAAAAATATTTTGTCTGATATTACTACAGATATTGCTGCTTTATTCTGGATAGTAGTAGTAAGAGGCATCATTTTCCATTCTATAATCCATGTCTTCATATATCAAGCATGTTGCTAGCATTTAGAAATTAAGTTTTGTTTTATTATGTGACTTGAAACTTTCTGTCTTTTAACTGATGTTTTATATCATTCATATTTTTGGGTTTATTACTTTAGTTGGATTAAAATGCACCTGATGTTTTAGATCATTCATGTTTTTATGTTTATATCATTGGATTAAAATCTATCTTCTTAGCACTTTTCTATTTGTTCTATCTGTACTTTGCTTTTACCCTCTCTTTACGTGGTGGGCTAATTAAGTTTTCATTAATTGCAATTTACTGCTCACTTATTATTTATACCTCCTAGTTAAAGTGCTTCAGTGCTTACCTAGAATTTACAGTACACAGGTCTATTACCATATTTTATCTGCAAATAACATCTACTTCATGTATAACAATGATCCCAGAACAGTTCATTTCCAGTCCCTGCCTTGCAACCCTTGTGCCGCTGTCTTTCTAATCTTTACTTTTGCATATGCTATACATGCACAATACATTGCTACTATTTTTGATTCAGTTAGTTTTATGATAATTACAGATAAGAAAAAGTAAAATTCTCTACCTTTGTTTGTTCCACTGCCTTTCATCTTTATGTGCATGACGAGTATTCCTGTCAAGCATTTTATTCCTCTACCTGAAAAACTTTCTGTTGATATTTCTTGTGATCCTGCTGACAAGGAATTTTTCTCTAGTATTTTTTTCCTGGGCATTTAATTTCTTTTTCATTTAAAAATTTTTTTATTAGGTACACACTTTTGCTTTTGTTTCGGTTTGTTCTTTTGTGACTTTAAGTATGTCGTTCAAGTATGGCACCATCGGTTGGGATTTTTGCATTTGTTTCCCTGTTATGTCTTTTTCTGCTCACTACCTTTAAGTCTTTTTCTCTGTATTTTACTAGTTGACATATGATGAATTTAAGTTTCCCCTTTTAGTCTGTTGTGCTTTTTGGTATTCTTTCTCTTTGCTTCCTTCCATCTTTCCCTCTTTCTCTTCCACTCTGAGGACATTTGTCACTGTCAGGATCAGCAGCCAGTTTTGCTTGTCATGCTTGACTAAATGGCTAGTGGTGTTGGACTGGTGATGCAGCCAGACATCCCACAATAGGAGGACAACCCACGCAGGAACAAAAAATCACGTGGACCAAAATATGAGTAATGCTGAGAAGTTTTGCATTTCAGTTATGGGCTTAAACATTTGAGGTGACTGTAACTTTCTTACATGACAACTCAGTGTCTGAGTCAGGTACTTTTCACAGCTGTCTCTTGTCCACATGATATTTTTCTTGCCCTTTCATATGCCTCATAATTTTTGTTGAAAGCTGGACATCTTGTGTTAGGACAGCAGTGACTGAGGTAATTGTTTTTGTTTGCCTGGATATTAGCACGACCTTCCTTTCTTTTAGCCTTTAGGTGATGGCTTGAGTTAATCTGATCACAAATTGGGTTAGTTTGAGGTTTGTTGTTGCCAGAGTTATTTTTTATGCATCACAGGCTCCAAATGCCTCTGGTAAATCTGATCACAAATTGGGTTAGTTTGAGGTTTGTTGTTGCCAGAGTTATTTTTTATGCATCACAGGCTCCAAATGCCTCTGGTAATAACCTTTGTTTAGGAAAGGACTGGTTTTCAAAACCTGCTTGATCCTCAGGTTTGGACCTTCCCAATGTGCTGTACCTTGGAGAAGTTCTGTATCTATTAAAGCAGTATTTCACTCTCTGAACTAAGAGGGATGATTCTTCTCTATGCTCAGGAATACACTGTCTGAGTAGTCCTTGAGATCTGTGTATAGAAAGCCAGAAATATGGTAGAAAATCTCCCTGAATTTGTGACTCCTATAAGTTCTCATATTTTTGCCATGCCACACTCTGCATCTGACAATTTAACTATCCTAGCTAATACCTTATAGGTGTACATTTGTTCTAAGTGAAAAATGTTTTTGTTCTGTACCTGTGCCTTCATAACTTTTTAGGTTAGTTGGATATCCACCTTATAACTTCAGCCCTCTTACAGATTCAAGGAAGGTCTATATTTAGTTTGCCTTAATTTTCTGTTACTGTTCTAAGTGTGGGAGTGGTGCTCTTCCCAGATTTCCATGTCTCTGTGTAGAAATGGGCAGTGTCCCTTTCCAGTGGAGACAACTCTGCATTCTTCTCCCACATGGCTCACACTGGCCTCCAAGACAGTGGGGGAACATGGTCCCAAGATTCAGCATAGCAAGTGGGTGGGACAGTCTCTCTGACAATTTTGGGTTAGGTGACAAGTGTGAGCTCCTAAAGTGAGAAGCCTGCTCCTTATTTAGTAGTGTAGAGAGAATCTAGAGTTTAAAAATGAGTGTGTGACTTGGGAATTTTCTCTCTTCCCTTACCCATTTGTGGGGGTGCTTTGCCTTCCTTGCGGCCTGCTTCAAAAGCCCATCCTTAGGGCCTTTCTGATTTCCCCAAGTCTGGCCATCATTCAGCTGTTCTTGGGATTGTGTATGGAGCCTACCATTTGTACTTTGCAGGGCACAAGGCATGATATTCAATCATCTTATGTTCATATCCTACCTTAGATATGTTTAGACATTCTTCAACCACAAGGCTGGAATCTTGTATTTTTTCTGTCTCAGGATGAGCCCAGGGTTTCGTGTTTCCATACTTTATGCATCACTTGTTGTTTATGAGGATCGGATTGAATTTCAAAACAGGATCAATATTTTTTCTCACCATTCCATCTCCTTTGCATTTCTTACAGCTTGAGACAGTTAGAAATCAATAAATATTTTTAATTAATGGATCAACAAGTAGATGTATTATTAATTTAGTGTAGCAGTGTCACCTTCTGAGAAATTAGTACAAGTCAAAGATCTGTTTTCTTTTGGACAGGAAGGAAGTTTTTCTTTTCTGTGGAGGATGTTAGGATTCCTAGGACCTGAGGTCCTGGGCTGGTGTGGGACTTCTGGAAAAAGAGAAGCCATTAAAAATGCTTGCATGGGCTGTGGTTTTTGGGTTGTTTTGTTTTGCTTTTGCTTTTCAAGGCAATGAAAATAATTAGGTCTAATTCTCTCTAAAGGGAGAAAAAAGAACCAATCCAGGTTTATACTGTGGAAAGGAGAAAACTCACACAACCGGGTTTTATTCTCCAAGACTGAGAAGGGGAAGGGTTTTAAGTTTCTTGTGGAGTAGGGACTGACCAACTTAGATGCTGTATCTCTGAGGGTCAGGAGCTTGAGGGGTGCCTGTGAGGACACAGTTGGGCTACAGGGGCAGACAAGGCCATTAACAGAGAGCTTGTTGGCTTGCTTCACAGCTGGCGCAAGAACTTGGACAGATGGTGAGAAGCGAGTGCTTCACTGTGGCATGGTGTAGCCTCCAAGAGCAAATAGCAATGGCGACAGCTGCAGACTGAGGCTCCTCCCTGCTCTAAAATTCAAAGGCTGGAAAGTCAGTTTCAGTTCTCATCCTCCCTCCCTCCTCTCTCTTTCCCTTTTTCTCTCTCTGCAATCCTAGGGAGCGCTCAGTGCCTAGTGACTGATTTAAATCCTCTTCCCAATTTTAATGGAGAAGACTTGAGCTACTTGTAATTAATTGAAAGAAAATTAAAGGTTGTAATACAACATAGAGCCTGTGTGTTCCATGGCAATGGCAATCCACACTTCATATAATTATGATTTTGTTTTCTACATTCACATTCTGTGGGACTTCCCAGGGTTACGAGGTTCTTTCACTGATCCATAGAGTATTATCATCTAATAAGCCATCTGCTAGTAAGAGGACCGTTTTGGTTTCCAGTCCAATTTTCAGTCTGGTTGTGCCAAGTTTTCTGGAATAATTTTGAAGCTTTAATGCCTTTAAATTATTCTTGTTAGGAAATAGGGAGATAGCTCTTTTGCAAAAGGGAAGGGTCATATAAGATTTTTTCTTAGTTTCTTAGACTACTAGCTGATTTCATAAATTTTTGCCTGGTCAATTTCACTTCCAAAGGCAAAATTTTAATTTTTCTCTTAGAATTATAGATTATATGGCAATAAGAAACTTATAGGAATATTCAGCAAAATGTTCTTCAAATGAGTCCTTATGCGAGAGAAAGGAAGAAAAACAAGTTTACACCAGCTATATCCTGCTGCTAATTTTTGACTCTATTTTAAACTCATTCATAATTAACAATGTACAGAGAATCTCATTCAATTGGTATAGAGTGGGACAGGCGTAAAGACAAAAGAAAGAAGCTAGAAAGAAGGGGGCTATGGAGAACTCTTCACCTACATTCTGCTGTGTTCGCATCCAAGATGTATTCTGAACATTTTCAGTGAGGAAGTTAAAAGGAATTTGAATTTAAGCTGAACAGCTGATCTGAAACAAATGCTGGCCATCAAGCTTGTTTTGTAAGTTAAATGTAAAGCTTCAAGACGACGTCCTCAAACACCTCCACACCACACACTGTTAGTTAGAATTATGCTTTGCAACAGGAACGATGGCATAGCCCAGCTTGTATTCACTCACGGGTGCCCCCTATAGAGGAAAAGGAGACTAAGGTCAACAATAGTAATTTACTTTTTACTTTTTATTTTTATTGGTACACATTTGCAGTACTTAATTATTATCATCCTGGTGGGGAGTTGGTACATGCACATAACACATCGGAGCTCTTGTTTTTAAATCCTCTTCTCTCCTCCCCTTGCCCACCCTCTGTCTCTTGGTACCCTTCCTAGTAGTCTAAGAAACTAAGAAAGAATTTTGTATGACAGTGAAAAGGTGCCCCCTCATGTAAGAGAAGGGACCCAAGAACAATTATCTTTTGGGGGATCTTCCCGTATATGTATTACTAATTATATGGGTGCCTCAGACCCCACTACAATTATATCCACATGGCTTCTGAGATGAAATTTATTAGCCATGGAAGCACCAGAAATGCTATTATTTTTCAAGTTTTACTGTGCTGGGTTTTTTTTTTTTATCATTTTCCTCTTTTCCTCTCTTCATAATTCTGGGTTGTGCATTGACTCAGCTTGTGGTTAGCCACTCTGCTTCTTCTGAAGCAGAAGAAATAGCCAGAGGTGCTAGTATTTCTACATTGTTCCACTTTCCTTGGAACTCTGTGCAGTGATCACGAAAGTGGCTTTTCCTTCTGAGTGAGGAAGTCATGGTTTTTGTCCAGAGTCATAACTGCTGACATGACTTTTCTAACACTGTTTCTTTTCCTGGCCTCCTGTCCCCTCAGCTCCCCATGGTACTAGGGATTAAACATGGGGCCTTTGCCTAAGCTACTTCTCTAGTTTCCCTCTTTCTGTCTCTTTACTTCCCTGCCCTCCTATCTATCTAGATACAGGGTCGTGCTCAGTCACTAAGTTCATAGGTTTTGCTCAAACTTGAGGTCCCCCTGCCTCAACCTTCTGGAGTTCTGGGATGATAGATAACTTCACCTTTTTAGGTAGAATGATGACAGTGTCCTGCCAATTAGCCCCTAGGTGTTTTCAGCATTCCTTGTTGCTTTTCTTAACCCTTGCCTCACCTCTGTGACTTTCAAAGTCCAAGTCAAAGACAGCTTCCATTTCTTTGCATGATACTGAGTGCTAAAGTACTAGCTTTTCCCCCAAATACTGGGCTAATGGATTGAAAGTACTGAGTTCTAGAACTACTCTGAGTTTCTTTCAGATTGCTTTCTGTATAATAAGTGATAATTTTATAAGTTTTTAGTAATGATTTGAGTACTATTTTCAAGAGGAAGTGTCATGAGGGTGAGTCTAGGGGGCTAGGGGTATAGCTCAGTGGCATAAGCGCTTGCCTGGCAAGCGCAAGGTCCTAAGTTCGATCCTCGGTACCGAAAAAAAAAAAAGTTTATGAGGGTGAGTTTAAAGAACGCACATTACCAACTAAATTGGCATTCTGCCTCTGGTACCCACTGAAAGCATTACTTGCCCATTGAATTCAAGTCTAATCATCTCTTCTGGGTCAAATGAAGATCACTTTTCTCTGGCCTAAGGGAAAAGTCAACAAATAATGGTGTTCCACCTTGGGAGCTGTTGATGGGTGGATCTCTGCTTACGTTTTCCTGCAGGCAGTGCATAGGTTGGGTGACCAACACTGGGAAGATTCTATTTGTGTTCCTAGGGTTTGTAAAAAACCCAGGACCTTAGCATCTGGCTTCCCAGCTTTGTGAACCATGACAAATGGAAGAATGGTGTCAAGTCGCTCAGAAAGGTAGAAATATGGATGTTGGTGTTGTAGTCTATGGCGTTGCTTTTCTTTTAATTTATCAATTAATCTCAAGTTTAAAATATGGGTGTGGATATGGTGGTTTATTCATTTTATTTTAATATTCTAAGCATTTTTATCTTTCTTCTTAATATGAAGGATCAGAAAGGAAAGGAAATATTGGGAATTAAGGACCATGTCATTTCACACACCTGAGCTACACAGGGAGCGGAGTAGAGATATATTTAAGGATTTGGTTCTCATAATCCTTGAGAAAAGGATTAGTTATGTCTGGAGAAACTTTAGATAAATAAGACTTTTAAATAAAACCCAGAAAAATATCTTTTAAGGAACTTGGAATCTTGTATATTTTTACTTGTTGGAAAATAATACCTTGTATCACTATCACTCAGTGTTTATTAAAATTTATAGTGTTGCTTGAAGGGTATATAGTTTAGCTACTTTTCTCCATCCTATAAGGCATATTCATTTGTTGTCAAACTTAAGAGCTGCTTGCTTCCACTGTATCATTTTAGCACTCTCTCCCCAGGGGCTTTCACTCAACTGCATTTTTCTTTTGTTTTTGGATTGTTTTTGTTCATCTGATTGAGAGGCATTGTTAGCTACAGCTGAGTATCTCAGTCTTGGGTGTACCATGGGGTGTTTTTGAGAATGCTGTTATTTACATTTCACAAACCTTGCACATAAAAATCCCTAGGAAAAAGTCTCTCAGCCCTTAGTTTTAGGAATAGTTAGCATGTTAGAGTAACTAGTTTGCCTTTTAAATCAATGGACCATCTGAGTTACATAACTGATAATTTTTTCTCGACCCATCCCCTTTTCTGACTGTCAGAAAGGTCAGACTAATTCATGGTCTCTTCAGTGAAATGTAATATAGCAAAAGTGAACCTATGAAAACAGAGAGTGTAAAAATGTGTTTTTTGGCAGAAAAGGAATGAAAGAACAAAAACTCCACAAAACATCAAACTAGCCTATTACAGCAAAAATGTAGAAGTAACAAGAAGATGGTAAACCAAATCTACTGCATTTTTGTTTGGTGCTGCTTAGACGTAAAGTGGAAACAAAGGGCTCAGATGTGTGCATTTTCTAAAGATCGCCTATGAGATTCTCATTAAAAACAATACTGTTTCTTCAGAGACTGTTAATTGTAAATTCACACTTTGAAACAAAAAATCCGAGACAAGGAAGCACTCAATAAATCCTTGTTGATTTAGAACAATGATTTAAAATATAACACTATCAAGCCAAACTAGAGTTCAAAATGAATGGTGTGATTCACATCACAAGAATTGACTTAAAGTGTTTCAGGTGTTAATGTTCTATGTTTGGGCATTAGAAATGGACCCAAATGGTGCCTTCTAAATTCTCAGTCAGTCGCAGTCAATTCTGATCAGTCCCCAGGCAGGCACCAAGTCCGCAGATGTTGCAACGTAAACATTCAGTCTTTTTTGTTAGCTCAGTCTTTGAGCACCGTGTTTTAGGAAACAGAACTGGGCTGTTTGGAAAAACCTAAGAATTTCCTATTGCATTTTTCCTGAGCTGTGTAGTAAGACAAGGACTAAGGCAGCTCCTAAACTCTTCCTATTTAATGCTACTCTGGTTCCCCTTAGCTAGTCAGGGCAGGTGGGGAAGAAGTACGGATTTACCTTACTGAGTTAGTAACCTGGCAAAAGGAAGAGTCCAAAGGAAGTGAACCAAGAGAGAAGGTGGGAAATCACAGTAACAGAAACAAAAAAGGTGAAACATGTTTCCCACAAACTCTTCTTCTATTGAATACTTTGAGCATTTTGGGGCCAGTAACTTTCTTGATCCTGCATCCAGGGAGAGGAGTTGGGAAAGCCTTTTTGACCTGGCTCCTAGATCCAATATTAAATGAAATAAATCAGACACATGATTAAATATCATATGATTTCTCTTTTATGAGAAACCCAAAGTATAAATGAAGAGCAAAATAAGATATAATGGTTAACTGCAAAGCAGAACTTTTGCATAAAGAAAGGGGACCCAGAGATGTAGGGAGGGAGGGAAGAGGGCAGGGAGAGAAAGGAGGTCAGAAAGGAATTAAGATACGTTGTGTCCATGTGCACACTCCCCACTATGAGTGCAACCAAAGTGTGCTACAAACGTACTAATACAAAGATAAGAAAAAGAAATAAATATCAGGGTATTTCTGCCCAAGAAAGGAACATTATTGTGTTCTTATCACTGCAGAATCTTGGAATAATGTACTCTTATTTTTCGAAATTTTAGACAGGGTGTGCTTTAAAAAATCAGTTTTAGGGAACAATTTTAGGTAATATCTCTTGAGAATTCTTTATGTGCTAAACATCAATTGTTTTAGGTGCATTTATTTATTGCTCAAAAAATCCCGGGATATGCATATATTAACATTGCTGAAATGTAGCATGACACAGAGCTTAGAAATATGGAATCTGGGATGCACTTCCCTGATTTTGAATTCTGTTCATGTCATTTACTGCACTAGCCGTGTGTGGTGGACCGTATTTCCTAAACTTTCTGTGCCAAATTACCTCATCCATAAAACGGGACTAATAGTAACATGGTTGTTGTAAGGATTAACTCAATCAGTACCTAAATATCTTTCCATTTTCCGATGTCCTCTTCGATCCCCTTTTTAGAGCACTATAATTTTTAGTAGGTAGATTTTTACTTCCTTTGTTGGGTAGATTTCCCCCCCTCTTCCAATTTCACTGTCACACAGGGTATGCAAACATTTACTCTGTTGCCTGCCACAGTTTTGTGCACAGGGCTTCACAATTTACAAAGTACTTGTGCCACAGCATCCCAGCCTCACAGTAGCTTCTCCACGGACCCCTTGAGGGGCTCCTGTCTCCATTTTCACAAGTGCGGCAGTGGCCTCCTGACCTGTGTTTGGAGTATTGCTGCAAGGGGATCCCATCTTTCCCAGATCCTTGCCTAGTTTCCCGACTGCAGGGTCACCCGATTCACAGCAGCAGCTACACTGCTGCCCACCTCTCCTCTGCAGCCAGGCGCGGGGAGGGCCTTCTGTGGTGAGAGCGAGGTGCTGCTGGGTGGGCGGGTCCCTGAGAGGAGCCGGAAGACTGAGAACTGCAAGCTGACGGTGGTAAAAGAGGCTTGGGGTCAGGTCTCCGATTCCTTTAAGCCCATGGTGACCAGGCTGACTTCAGCTTCACTTTCTGAAGGGTCTCAGGCCCCTTTGGTGCCAGTTACCCCTGTCCTGGGGCCCCTGCTGGGAAGCCTGGGTCGTACAAATGGGGAACAGCTGCCACTCTCACAGCACCTCTGCCCAGCCTGGCAGTGGTGGTTGCTGTCAGTCCTCTGACAGGTCCAGGCCTAACTAGCTAATGAGCTTCTTCACTGTGTACGTTCTGCTGAAGGGGCGCCTCGGGGAGATGGCCGGGCTGAAAGTGGGTGCTTCTGCAGTGGAGGGAAAGACATCTGCACTCTCATCTGTGCGGTTCAGGCACTGTGAGGACACTGCCTTCCCTTGAAGCGGGAGCCGGAACTCGGTGAGAACATGCAGTCTGCTGGCTGACTGGCAGCTTCGCAAAGCGCAGCCAAGGGGCGGGGTGCAGCCAGAAGCAAACACCTCCTCATCTGCAGTGGACCAGAGCTGCATCACAGTTCACCTTGAAGGCCCCTTTTCGTACTTCCTCAGGTCTGCATCTTCCCTTGGGGCTTCACAGACTCCTTTGGGTCCACACTCAGCTTCCTCCGTCTGGAGGGCAGTGCAGGGCACAGGACTCCGTCTTGGAAGAGCCAGGCCCAGAGGAAGGAGCAGGTGGGAAAGTCCTGGTACCGGGCACAAAGGGTGGCTTCCAGGTCTGATCTGCTGTCCTTAGTCCCGTACCTGCGTGGCTCCCTTGAGCAGAGTGAGGTAGTCTGTGTCACTTGCAGCAAGCAGAGGGGAGGATCTGGGCCAGTCACTGCTGGCACCAGCACCTAGGTCCCTCTGTCCTTCAGGAGACGATGGTGAAGAGGGGCTTCCTTCCTTCTGGTCCTTTCTAGAGATGGTGGTGGCAACTGGGCTGGTGGCTGTGGCAACCCCAAGTGCAGCAGAGGGCCCAGGGGGCACTCCAGAGAGCCTTGTTTCAGGTCTGCGGTCCGTCTAGTACATCTCCTAAGTTTAGCTGGTGGTGGAAAGGGGATGGTGATGGGTGCAACACTCTGTGGGACTGTAGGGGAAACTGAGGAACCAGGAAGATGTGGCCCTGCAAGGTGATGCCTGGTGCTCTTTCTGATCAGGTCTCTAGGGCCAGGGGACACTGTCAAAGGAAACATCCCACTTCTCTGGAACACGCAGTGGGGATGAAGTCAGTTATGTTCCCAGGTCTCTTGGGTGTGTGAACAGCTTTATCCTTTAGTGTCTGTGCTGGTTCTTCTTGACAGACTCCAGGGAGAAGGAGCTGCTGGCACGTTTGATCCTGGGGTGGGCCCAGGAGGGCTGCTGCCCTCGGCAGTGTCCTGAGGCAGCGCCTGATGGGGGTCACATACTTACTCCAGGGCTGGGCTGCTGAGGGAGTTGGGAATGCCAGACAGTAGAGGCTTTCTGGACTGGAATTCACCGTATGTGGCTATGCACAGTTTAGCATGAAGCCAGGAGGCTGAGTACCTGGTCTGGTGGGTGTCCTTGGGGTTCCTGTAGCAAGAGCAAAGGCCCCCACTGCTGGGAGGGCTCTTCTTGTGGTATGGCTCTTGATCCCGATGGTGCGCAGCAGCTAGGTGAGGAGAGATCCCACAGGGCCTTCTCAGCCAGGGCAGCCTCTGTGGGGGTCACCTCTGCAGCAGGGAGCAGGGGCCTTTCCGGAGTGCATGGCAGAATCTGTGGTGCTCTCAGGAACCCTCTTAGTGGTTTCTTAGGAGAGCTTGGAGATTTCTAGTAACTCTTCATAGGAGTCTGGTAAGCTGTAGGTGTCTCAGAGCTCAGCTTGCTCCCTGACAGTCTTTTGATTCGGGCTGAACTCTTCTCTCGGGCTCTGATTCTTATTTCATTTTTTTGGATGCTATTGTGAAGGGTGTGGTTCCCCTAATTTTTCTCTCAGTGAGTTTGTTCTTTGTTTATAAAAATGCTGTTAATATTTGAGTGTTGGCTTTGTATCCAAATATGCTATTGAATTTAGATATTAAATCTAGAACCGTTTTGGTGGTTTTAGGTACTTCTATGTAAAGCATCATGTCAGTTGTGAATAATGATAGTTTAACTTTTTCCTTTCCTATCCTTATTCCTTTTATTTCTTTCTGTTTTGTAATTGCTCTGGCTAATTTTTTTTAGAACTATATCGAATAGGAGTGCTATAGTGGACATCCTTGTCTTCTTGTTCTTGATTTTAGACTAAAACTTTCAGTGTTTGTTCATTTAGTATTATGTAGGCTGTTGGTTTTTCATAGATGGTATTCATCAGATTAAGGTAAAGACCATCTATTCTGATTTTCTGTAAGGTTTTTATCATGAATGAGTGTTGGCCTTTGTCCAAAACTTTTCCTGCATCTATTGAGATGATCATGTAATTTTCGTCTTTGGCTTTGTTAATTTGGTGTATTACATTTATTGATTTGAATATGTTGAACCATCCCTGCATTCCTGGGATGAATCCTACTCAGTCGTGTTGTATAATCTTTTCAATGATTTGTTGCATTCTGTTTGCTAGTATCTGATTGAGAATGTTTGAATCTATGTTCATTAGGGAGATTGGCCTACAGGGAATGAGTTGCCTCCAGGAATGAGTTAGGGAGTATTGCTTCCCTTTCAATTTCATTAAAGAGATTGGAGAGTACTGGCATACGGTATTCTCTAAATTTAATAAATCCAATAAGACATAGGCTTTTTGTTATTAGTAAGTTTTAATTACATTTTCAATCTCAGTAACTATCCCTTGCTCATGGACAGGAAGAATCAACACAGTGAAAATGTTGTTATGCAGGTTTAATGCAATCTCTATCAATATAGCATTAGCATACCTCACAGAACTAGAGAAAAAAATTCTTAAAATTCATTTGGAAGCAGAAGAGACCTAGAATAACAAAAGGAATTCTGGGCAACAAAGGCAAGGCAGGAGGCATCACAATCCCTGACTTAAAATTGTACCACAAAGTTACTGTGATAAAACGATACTGGCAAAAACAAAAACAAACAAACAAACAAAAAATAAACCAAACCAAAACAAAATACACAGACCCGAGGATCAGTGGAACAGATTAAAAATGTAGACACAACTACAAACATACTCAGCCACCTTATCTTTGACAAAGGCATCAAACATGTTAACTGGAAGAGATATCTTCTTTAATAAACTGGCTCTTTGTATGCTGAAGACTACACTTAGAGCCATGTCTATCACCATGCATGAAAGTCAAAATGGATCAAAGATCTAAATATTAAAACAGAATCTAAATATTAAAACTCAATCTACTAGGAGAGAAAGTGGTTAGAATTCTTGAAGATAAAGGTGTAGGCAAGGAATTCACAAACAAAACCCAAACTGCACCAGAAATACTTTAAAGAATGAACAACTGGGATCTCATCTTATTAAAAAGTTTTGCACATCCAAAGAAATCATCAACAGAATAAAAAGACAACCCACCCAGTGGGAGAATATTTCAGCCAACTGTCCCTCAGGCAAAGGACTTATATCTAAAACACATAAAGAATTGAAAAAATTCAGGTGCCCCCAAATCCAATGACCTAATCCAAATATGGGCATCTGAGATGAATACACATTTCTCAGATGAAAAAATACAGATAGCAAATAAACCCACAAAAATGTCAACATCATTGGTCATTCTAGATATGCAAATTAAAACAACACTGAGATTTTATCTCACCCCAGAGAGAATGGCTATCATCAAGAAATTAACTGGTAACAAATGCTGGAGAGGATGTGGAGATAAAGGTATTCCACTGCTGGTGGGAGTGTGGACTGGTAAAACCACTGTGAAAATCAGTGTGGAGAATCCTCAAAGAACTAGGATTGGAGGTCTCATTTTATCAAGCTATTACCTTTCTAGGTATTTTCCCAGATGGATTACAAACATCATACTACCAGGACATATGTGCATCTATGTTTATAGCAGCACAATTTGTCATAGCTAAATCTCGGAAACAACCCAAATGCTCATCAAATGAGGATGAATAAAAAAGGTGTGGTATTTTTATACAATGCAGTATTACCCAGCTACAAAGGAGGATAAACTTGAGGCTTTCATAGGTAAATGGATGCAACTAGAGACCATACTCATAAGTGAAATACATCAGACTCGCATATATAAATATTATATTACCTTCCTAGTGTATGAAGCTAAAAGAGTAAGATGCAAAATGTACAGTACATATTGTGAAGTGGGAAGAGACTGTTCAAAAGAAAAGATTGAACTGGGATGGGAAAAGGAGGACAGAAGAAATGGAAAAGGAAAAATAAATGGATATATATATATATATATATATGTACATATATATTAGCTAAGATAGTTATACTATTAATTTTTAATAGAAATTTTAAATTTTAGTTCATTGAAGACAAAGGTCTGTGCTTATATTGTTTGATCAATTTTTCATGGCCAGATCTTGTAATCTGAGCACCACCTACTTTGAAGGTAACAAAAAGCACTATACTAACCATTGTTACTCTCCTACTATCTTGTTTTAAAATTTCATATCGTGTTTATTTTCTTTTCTCTTTAAAATAAAAAAGAGCTAAATATCTAAGACCTTTAGGATGATGCAAAAGACACAGTTAAATTAGCTGTTAGTGTTTTTTTCCTTTTACACATGAGGAAACCAAGGCTTTGAGAAGCGAAGTTTTGCAGTTAGATCCACACACAGAATTAGTAAGAGAACTTGGTATCACCTATAGGTTATAAGTATCCAAAGACCTCAGTCTTGACTGTTGAGCTCGTAGAGAAAAGGGGACAAATTTCTGAGGTTGAAGTCAATATCATCTGCTGACATGGTTCCTTTCTTCTCCCAAGAAGTTTGAACTGTATCATCACATTCCCTTGTCTTCCAGTTTTGCCAAAGCACAGTCATGACAGAAGGTCAGAGGGTGAGTAGAGGTCTTTACTATCTCCTGAGTTCCCACCTGAACGATAGCTTGGGCTCACTATTTCCTTTGGTATTGTAGGTGCAGTGGTCAGCAGACTTGCTTAAAGCTAAGACTGTGATAGCTCAGATTTTGGAATGACTTTTCTTTTGTTTCTATGTATCTGTAAGAATGCAGAAGGAATCATCTGGTACTTCAGAGAAAATGCAGAAAAGGAGACTTGATGCCCAGGGGAAATGCAGATGGTAAGTCTTTTCCTATGGGCCCTCTCAGATCTTTCTTTTTCTCTACCAAATTGGAAAAAATGTAGACCCTGAATTCCAGCCACTACAGCTATCCATTCTCACCTTTCTCGGTGTGGACAGGAAGTCATGATATTTTCCCTTAGGCTCAAAGACTTTATTCCTCCATCCAGGCTCTCACCCCTCCTTTCAGTGGAAGTCAGATAAACTCCTGCTCCATCCAGGGTTGGGAGGATTCACAAAGTACCTTGAGTCTTGGACTGGTTTGTAACTTCCCTTAAAAAATACCACAAGACCAGAATCTTTATAAAGAAAAGGGCTCCTTCATTAGTATTATAACTGATATTTTATTATTCTTGACTAATTTAAATAAATCAATACTAAGTTATCTGAGTTAATGGGTTAATGTGCTTTATTGTTGAATATATGTAAAATGAACTGGTCCCTGTCTTAGTTCATTCCTATGAGTAATTAATGCAGCCATCAATCCATCATCCTTCACTGAGAGCTTCTGTCTTTGAGGGAAATGTGAACATGATCTAATTTATCAAATTAGGAGTGATGGCTTCAAAAAAAAGAAGTAAGAACGATTTGAAACTTGTCCTGCTGTGATATTAACAAATGAACACTTGGCTATTTGACTGAGAATTGGGGTCATTATTATACCAAAAGGCAGCCTCGGGGAATGATTTAATATTTGGTCCTAGTTGTCCATGAAAGGGAACTGTAACTACACTTCCCTCATTGAGAATTTAGTGATAAAACTAACATAACATTTATGCAATGTCTATTGTCAAATACAGTGTCAGAGAAAGTATAAAATACTATATTTATAATTTTGGGGGGTCTAAAATGGGAGAATTGGACTCAACATACCATTTCCTCAAGTCTCAGTTTGGTGGCACTTATAGCCACTTAGTAGACATAAGGAATGTGTGCAACATGTTCTATATATTGTCTAATTTAATATTCACAACTTCATTTTTTACTCTCATTTTAGAGCTTACAACATCAAAATTTAGGAAGATTAGGATAACTTGCTTTAGAATACATAATAGTAAGCCATGAATCTAGACCCTGTGACTTCAGCCTATCTTCCTACTTCCCCTTGAGAGTCTGTCTTCATCTGGGTTTTGAATTTGCCTTACGGGAGGCATTTGATCTGTTACCGGATAGCTATCTACTGCGCTTCACGTTTTACTTCTTTCAAACTAATACCATTGCCTTTACTTACTGGTAGAAGATTCAGAATTACAGCTTGTATAAATAATCTGGACTAGAGTTTTTTTACTTTAAAGAGAGTAGTAAATGAGAAAAGAAATAACAATGGCAGCACACCAACATCTGGGTTCTTGACCTGAACACTTTCTGTATTTTAGCTGGGAAAGTTCTCGGGGGGGGGGGGGGGGGGGCTTCTGCAGCATTCCTAATGATTAGAGCCGTCCCTGCTTTCTGCTCACTAGGTATCAGTAGTAACTTGTCTACTTGTGATGATCAAATACATCCATAAATTTTCCAGCTGCCTTCTGAGGGCAAAATTGACACTATTTAAGAATCACTATGGATTCAAAATATAACTCTCTTTATTTTAATTTTTTTTTATTACGTGAAGCAATTTGAATACTTGATTATGACAGGGCTAGAATGCTGGTAAATTTAGAAACTTTCTGATTTCATTTTGTTTGAGTGATGACTAGATTGCTGGGATCATGTGTGCACACACATGAAGACACGCAGAAGCAGATGGAATAGCCAGCTTTCTGCCTTTGAGATGAATGCATTATACTGGTCTATGTGCTATTTCACAGAGAGGCTGTGTGATTCCGTACGGGCACAGACCTGGAGTTAGGTTACCTGCCTCCAGCGCACAGCACTGCTGCTATCTGACAAAGCTGTTTCTTTGGGTCTTTGTTTATTTGCCAAATGAGAAAATGACCCAGTGATCTCCAAGGTTCCTTTTTGCTGTAAGGACTAATGACTTTATGTTCAAACACTAAATATTTCAAAGGAAAATTACTTATTTCTGAGAACAGTGTAGTGTGTGACAATGTAGAACTTTATCCAATTGCAATGCAGAATAACTGCTACCCACTACCCTCTGTGCAGTTTATTTCTAGACTTTTAGAAACTCCCCATTCCAGATATAAATGTTAAATATCATGAGTGAAAGCCTGATTGTAAATATATGGAACCTGGAAAGATCTGACCTAAGGAAGTTGAAGAAAATTTCTAGTTCCAGCTACAGCTAGCCTAAGAGAATATAGGAACACTGCAAGCAGATTTCTGTGCTCTATATATTTCATCCGGTAAGACTGCATTTTGAATATAATAATCACAGTCTATTGGTCTTCCCCTAAGTAGGGATACTGTCTCTATTTTCTTCTTATCCTCTAAATTTTATTACAAAATATTTAATTGATGAATAAAGATCGAATGTATTAAAGGTATAAAATGTGATGACTAGATATACCTATACATATACATGATGTAGTGATCACCGTGATCAAATTATTGCATACTCCCCTGCATATTCTATGCATTGGTTCCCAAGAACGTCTTCATTCTGTAACTGAAAATTTGGGCCCTTTGACCAACATCTTTCCATTTCCACTACTTCCCAAGCCTAGCAACCATCATTCTACTGTGTTCTGTTAGTTCAGCTTTTTAGATTTTGCACACATGAGATCATGTGGTATTAGTCTTTCTTTGTCTGGATTATTTCACTTAGCAAAATGTCCCCCAAGTTCATGTGTGGTGTCACTTAGCAAAATGTCCCCCAAGTTCATGTGTGGTGTTTCAAATGACAGGATTTCCTTCATTTTATGATTATATGATTATATGATTATATATATATATCCTAAAGATTCTTCATTCATCTGTTGATGGCTGCTTAGGCTGTTTCTATATCTTGACTGTTGTGAAAACAACACTATATTAAACATAGGGGTAAGAACATCTCTTTGATAAACTGACTTCATCTCCTTTGAATGTGTTCCCAGAAGTGGGATTGCTGGACCATAGGATAGTTGCCATTTTTGCACGTTTGACAAATACTCCTACTGTTTTCCACAATGGCTGTATAAAGTCAGTTCCTACCAGCAGTGCACGTGCACTCCCTTTTCTCCCATGCTCACTATCACTTGTCTCTTGTCTTTTCCATAATAGCCACCTAAGGAGTATGAAGTGATGTCTCATTGTGACTCTGACTTGTATTTCATAGATCATAGATTTTGAGTTCCTTTTCATGTGCCTGTTGACCACGTATATGCGTTTTTTTGGAAAAATGTCCTGTTGATTTTGAAAATTGTGTTTCCTTTTCTTTATTTTCACTATGTAGTTGCTTAAGTTCATACAAAGTTTGTATATTAACTTGTTGCTATATGTATGGCTAACAAATATTTTATCCTATTGTCTAGGTTGTGTTCTCATTTTGTTTTGTTTGTGTGCAGAGACTTTTTAGCTTGCTCTAGTTCCACTTAGTTTTTTTTTTTTTTTTTTGGCTTGAACTTTGGTGTCATATCCAAATAAACATTGTCAAGAGTGATGTCAAGGAACTCTCCCACCTGTTTTATTCCAAGAGTTCACAGTTTCATACCTTAAATTTAACTCTATAATACACTTCCAGCTAGTGTTTTATCTGTTATACAGGGGGTCACTTTCAGTTTTTATGCAGATATCTAGTTTTTCCAACACCATTTATTGAAGACTTCTACCTATTGTGCATTCTTGGTGTCTTTATCAAATGGTATTTGTTTATATATGCATGGATTTATTTCTAGATTTTTTTCCCATTCCACTTTCCTGTATGTTATTTTTATCACAGTACTATACTGTTTAAATTTCTATTGCTTTGTATTATAGTTTGAAATCAGAAAGTATGGTTCTGTTTTTGCTTAAGATATTTTTTGACTATTTAGGGTCTTTTGTAGTTCCACATGCACTTTAAGATTGTTTTTTCTACTTATGTGAAAAATATTACTGGAATTAAACATTTTTTTCAACAGAAAAGTACATTGTAGCACCAATGTTGTTACGTTAATGGTGCCCCATGAAGCAATGCAATGTTCTATTAGCAACCAGTGTTTCTGTGTAGCACAAGGCTCTGATGACATTGGAGAGTGTGTCTTTAAGTTTCAAGAGTCAAGCTAGGCATGGTGCTCATATGCCTGTAATCCTAGCACTCTGGGAAGCTGAGGCAGGTGGACTGTAATTTTGAGCACAACGTGGGAAAATTAGTGAATTAGAAATCCTGTTTCAAGTAATAATAAAAATAATAATTATTATTATAATAAAACCCAAGGATGTATCTTACTGCAATGACCCTGAATTTCATCCCCGGCATTTGAAAAAAAGAATTCTCAGGATCAGAAAATATGTTCATGTTCAATTTTGAAAGAGTATTCCAGAGAATTCTTTTGGCTGAACTCATGCAAGCTTTGCCAAAGAACTATGGTTTCTCTTAAAGGACGTCTTCAGTTCCAAAAGCCCAAAATATAACCAATCACAAGCTTGCATCTATTGTATTGCTTTTTTGTGTGAATGCCTCAGTGGCACCATAGTCATGCAGCTTCCCTAGCCAGAAAATGGTGAATTCCATGGTTCTTCTCTTTTTCTTTACTAAGTATAAAAATTATGACTTGTAAATTTTTCTTGCTTATTTTCAGACTGCTCCCTTCTATTCATGTGCTTAGGCCAGGCCACCATTAGCACCAGCCAGGGCGATTTCTCACGTCTCCTCAGAGGGTTCCTTCTCCATCTCAGCCACTATCACACTATCACAATCTGTTTCTTCAACCCATAGATACACATGATATTTTCATACCTGCAATCTTTTAGGACTTTTACTTTGCCAGCAGACCTCTGATACTGGCTTTCCAGGTCTAACAGAAACAGCCTTTGCTTCAGCCTCTGATGTCATCTGTTACTACTTCCACTTCTTATGCTGAAATAATTTTAGTTCATTTCTGATGTCTTCTCTTTCTTTTATAGACCTTTATCTGTTTTGTTTTCTTTGCCCTGGGTACTGTAAATCTAATCTTAGCCAGCGGTGGTCAGAAATGTCAGAATATTAAATCATGGAAAAAGGGCCATCTGTAACATACTACCCCACAAGCCATTTATCATTGAGAACTATCTGGTTGAGAGCATAAAGAACCTTCCAAAAGACTAAATAGAATGGATATAACTGGGAAACTCCAGGAGAACATATGTGGGAGGAATTAAAAGGCAGAATATATAAAAGAAACGCTGAGAAAATAAAAGATAGATAAAAAGGTCTCATAAAGTATAATGTGGGGGAGAGCAGGAAAAAGCTACACCAGAACACACTGATATGAAATTAAAACACACAAACACGTAAAAAATGTTGCAAGTTTCCAGAAAGAAAGTATAGACCACTGAAAAATTAGGTTCCATCTAACTTCTCAATAGTGATTGCAAGGCATCATAGTGTAATAAGTTTTAAAATATTGGATCAACTTTGAATTAGCATTTTGTAAGTAGCAAAGCATCATTAAAGTATGATAACTCAATAAGTAAACTCATGGGTGTTTGAGACCTCAGAAGATTTATTATGCAAAGTAACTTTTCTGGAAGCACATTTAGGGGAAGTATTCTAACTACGGTGGGAATAAATCCAAGCGAAATGAAGAGGTCACTGAATCCATGCCCCAGAAATTCCATTTCTGGATGTTTATTCAGGATAAGGGAAACATGTTTCACCAACGTTCACAGCAGGTGTATTCCTAATAGCTCAGATATACTTTCCAGTTGTTCATCAGCACACGAATAGATGATTTGTTATATTTAGAGAAAGTCTTCTCAGCGGTCAAAAGGAGGGAACAAATAATACATGCTACAGTGTAGATCAATCTCAAAACTGTGTGGAGCCAAAGAAGCCATAAACAACAGTCTGTGTGTTTCCATTTATGTAATATTCTAGAGAAAGGAAATTAAGATGACAGAAAGCAGATCAAAGATTGTCTGAGGTTGAGTATATGTGGGTAAAGACAGAATCAGTTTACTAGGTCAGGGGATGAGATTCTCCTTCCCAGTGTCTTATATTTATAGATCCTGAATTCAAAGAATGCCTGCAAAATACATAGGAAATATAACTTTTTTTCAAAAATTCTCTACAGTTAAAGGTTGTACAGACAGGGTTTTGGGAGAATATTTGCATTTCCAGGCCCGAGGAGCAGTATTAAGCTCACTTTTAAGAGCGTGGCCTCAACAGTAGTTTTACAAGCGTGGGTGAGCATAACCTTACACTCAGTTTTCTGGACGTGAAGCTTCCGTTGTTCACTCTATTATCTTCTATCAACAGAGTGTTGGGAGCAGCTGAAGCTGGAAAGTAATTACACATGCAGGACGAAGCCAGCACGAGAACACAGGAGCTCCTCCAAGCATGTAAGCAAGCTGCCGCAGTTTGTTAACTGATTGCTGGGTAGACAGGCTGGATCCAATAACCTCTCTGGGTATAAATAAATGCTCTGCTCTCCTTCACTCAAGAGAAAGAGAGAGGGTCACTAGCTGACACACCTATTGTCTGTTTTCTATCTTTTCCTCATTCTCGCGTTCCTGCCCGGAGGGTACAGCGAGAGCCCAACAGATCCCCACAACAGAGCAGGTCCTAGGTTGCTATAGTTACATACTTCTGTTCTTACCTAGTCAATCAGAAAGAGACCTCCCCATGGTAAACCCAAGCAACATGGGAGATCAAAACAAAAACCCTTCAGCTGCCAGTGGAAGGAAGACCTCAACTGAACAGATCCTTTTATTCTTGTTTCACAAGGGGGCCCAAAGGTATTCAGCTAAAAGACAAGGAATATCTAACATAAGACTTAGTATCTTGGTATCTGTTCAAGTTTGAGGTGAAATTTATACAGCTCAAACTTAAGAAATTTAAATATTAAAATCAGTAACAATATAGAATTAAAAAAAAATACCTACTAGTACTTGCAAGTGTCCCCCTGGGTCTTTTGAAAAACAAATCATAAGTAGACAAGCAGGAGATTCACTGAAGGGAAACATTGGAGAAAAATAGTGAGCAGAGGGGCCAGGAGGAGTCAGTGGAGGGTTCCACATGCCGTAGAGGTCCGACACCTGTGCAGGGAGGGACGGGGAGGGTGGAGTAAAGAAGGCCTCGATTACTGTGGGCTCAGAGAAATGCATGGCAGATGGGATCTCAGATGCCTGTTAGCAGAGATCTGTGATATTTGGAGATGGTTTAATTCTGGCACGCTGCCACGCAGCCTGGAGGAAGCTGGTCTTAGCATGAAAACTGCCATCGACCCAAACTCACGGAAGCTAGAGGCTTTCAATTGATTACACTCATCATGGCGGGCTCTCTGGAGAGTTCTGTGTAGTGAAGCGTCACTGCCTCCTGTAACGGAGAAGGTATTTAAACATTGATTATAGCACATAATTTAAGAAATATTTTCCTTTAAAATCTAAACCTTTAAAACTTGTTAATTCAAATAGTACTAATAGAAGGACACTTTTTCCCCCTAAGAGCCACTTAAAGGAAAATTGTGTATTAAAGAGTAATATCACTGGGAACGTCATTATCCAGAGGAAACATGTTTCTAACTTAGTGGAAATGATGGAGATTCACAATATAGCTACATATTCTCACTTGGGTCTCTTATTACCAGAATATTTCTTTTTTAAATATCAGCCTGGCCTATGGGTGCAGTTCTACATTTGATATCAACATTACCATATCTAATTAAGAATATGGGAGAAACAGGGCCAATCAGTTGGCAGTAAACTAATAGAGGGACGAGAATAAGCATTTATGGTTATCATCATTGGTGGAGTTGGGAGTTCCAGCTTTGTACATGTTGGAAAGTTAATATTCTTTCATATGTCAAAAGCAGCAGCCTCGCAAGCTCACAAGCATGCTTATTATGCTTATTTGTGTGAGGGTAAAAAGGAAGACAAATTCTTTTGAAATGAGTGGATTGAGACATCTGCTTACATCTCAAGCTTATGAAGTTTGTCCTTTATTTTCCACTGGATGAACACTCAATCCCAGTGACAGTTGATGTGAGGGTACTGTAGGACTGGGAGAAGCAGCCTTGTGTTGTGTTACTTCCTCTTCCAGAACTAGACCCTAACTTTAGCTGAAAAGCAGCATAACCAGGTATGATACAAGAGCCTGTAGCAGTCCCAGCACTGTGAGAGGGCGAGCTAGCAGGATTGTAAGTTCAAGCTCAGCCTAGGCAAGTTGGTGACTTAGCGAGACCTTGTCTCAAAAAAATTATATATATATAAGAAAAGAGATAGAAAGAGAGAAAGAGAAAGAGAAAGAGAGAGAGAAAAAGAAAGAAAAGAAAGAAAGAAAGAAGAAGAAAGAAAGAAAGAAAGAAAGAAAGAAAGAAAGAAAGAAAAAGAAAGAAAGAAAGAAAGGAAGGAAGGAAGGAAGGAAGGGGCTGGTGGTGTGGCTTAGTGCAGAGGCTCTGGGTTCAATACCCATTACTGGAGGGGTAAAGCACACAGCAGGGGGAGGGGAGGGTTCAATACATCTGACATAGTTTCAGCTCAGGTTTGCTTATAGTTTCCTTGTATCACGAAAAGTAAGTCAGTGCGGTGGAAGAGGAGAAATGCAATGCAGACTAGTGATTTGTGATTTATTTTTTGCCACATTTGATAGTATTTTAATAAGGGAAATCTTTTTCCCTTGCAAATGTTCTTCTACTAGGTTGTATATAGTTTTCAGAATTTAAGAAAATTCTATTTATGAATAGAGTATGAATTAATTAGACTAGGTACAAAACATGAACCTAATGTTTGGGAAATGAGAGTTTTCTTTCCCATGGCAGCATAAATTCATGTTATGTATGAAACAGCTGTTTATATTGGTGTTAATTATGTTAAAACTAGTAATCATTGGCTATTAATGATACAAGGCAATACTTTGGTAATTTGTTTCTGTGTCCTTAGGTGTATGTTGAAGTTACATTGATTTGAGCTGTACTGTATAGATTTTTTTCTTGTTCATAAAGGAGGGGAAAACATAAATAAAATAAATCACAAAATTTTTACCCATAAATATTAACACCTAAGTTTGAATTTGTACCAGTTAATGACTTTTTTTGGCCACTTTCCTTTATGTACTTAGAAATTCAGGATTCTGTTGCTATTTTTATGTGAGTTAGCCAAATACTTGTAGAAATGGAAAGGCAAGATTGGAGGGAAGGGGTTTCCCATCACAGGGGACATGAAGAGGAAGCAGGGGACTCGGTAAAGGGTCTTCAAGTACAAAATGGGTGGTTGGATTAATAAAATTGGAGCCTATTTATCTCTGCTAAATCCCTATAAAGTTTACTTATGTCCACCCAGGACACACCTTTCTTCTTCCTCCTCTTGGTCTTCTCCAGTTATCTGTTCCTTCTTTCTGAAGAATCTAAAGCTTATTTTAAATTAAGCCGAACAAGCATGCAAGACTGTGTGTTAGTTACGCTGGAAGAATCAGATTAGTTGTAATGAACGTAAAATGTAAAGCTTTGTAAATTTTGTTTAAAATGTCCTTTTTATTAATGAAAACTAGAGGACTGCAAAATAATACACAAATAAAAGGAAGGTCATATAGCTCTTGACCTCAAGAACTTACAATTGCAAAACAATGGATAATTCAGCATAATTTCTTAAAGATCATGAGGCTTTGGTCATTTTAATCATGTTAACAGCTCTCCATCAATTCTGCATATTGCCAAAACTGTCATAGGTATGCTATACATGGTTTATGAATAATTATCATTGAAAATCATAGATTGAGTAACCAAATTACTCAATTAAAATGACTATCTTTTACACAAGAAAAAAGTTAGTATCTTAAGAATAAATATTAATTTACTGTGAGCTACTAAATACTGTATTAGAATGAAGAATGTTTTAAAGCCTAAGGTTACAGGAGATAGTAAATCAATACTGATTTATCAAAATCTATAATGTTTCTTATAGTTTGATGAATACTTTGGATTAGAATAATGATTTCAAATCACAGAAAATATTCATTTTGAAAGATTAAATAACATTATAAAAGGAAGGAATCTAAAACAATGAAAAGTTCTCAAATAATAAGAAAAAATTAATGCTTTCTTGTTTTAAACCTAGTTTAAAGTTAAATATATCAGAATCCTACATCTCTTCCTTCATTCCTTCCTAGTCTGAAAAGTAGGGTTTCAGTGAATACTTTGTTTCATTTTTTATTTATATTGCATCTGTCTGCAGAGTTAGCAATTTGAGTCTATATCTAATATATAACGAACAGTATGAACATTTGATAATGTATTTGGTTCAATTAACTTTTTATACCCTTGCATAATGATTAATCTTTTATTGGATTATAATTGACTAATTATTGTGTTTTTATTTCCTCAATGTTTATTGCACACAGGAGGCTCATCACTGTGTCAATAGTAATGGCTAGTGTATCTGTAGTAAAGGAAATTGTAAAACTGTAGTGACCATGGTAGTTAGTGAGCTTTGCAAATATTTCACGTTATCAACTTGCTGGGAATATGGTGGGCTTTGTCTTCCTTACCTCTTTTACTGTGAGATAGAGCCACATAGTTTGTTTGGACCAATTAAATGAAAGCAGAACTCTCGTGTGTCATTTCTAGGCATTAGCTTTAAAAGCTTGTATATAGGTACCATGCTATCTGTCCAATACTTCTGTAATTGTTCAGGGAAACTTAGAGAAGAATTATTCCATTAGGTTTTTTTTTTTATTTGTATCTGGCATCTAGCTCAGGATCTTGGGCTTGTGAGGCAGGTACTGTGCTGTTGAGCTATATCCCCAGCCCATTCCATTAGTTTTGAGTCTCTGGGTATTTACATGGAAAGAACCATCCTTCATCCAATGTTAGATATAAACTGTGAGATTCAAGTACACTTTTGTTCTAATAAGCTTCTAAAGCTATGTAGTTATCTGTTACTACAGCGTAGCTTTGCTTGTCTCATACTGAAATTGGTAATAATCATGGGATGCTGCCAAAGCAGAAATTATAAATATGCACTGTTGATGGTGAGACTGAGTATTGGAGACACTGCTATTGGAAGCTGGAAGGGTAAGACAGAGGTGCCCAAATGTTTGGCAGTTTTCACTGTATACATTTTTTACTTCTTTTGTTAGACTGATTCCTAAGTATTTAGTTGTTTTAGATTATTATGACAGGTGTGGTTTCACTGACTTCTCTCTCAGTCTGTTTGTCATTTGTGTACAGGAATGCTATTGATTTTTGAGCGTTGACTTTGTATCCAGCTATGCTACTGAATTTGGTTATTAAATCTATGATCCTTTAGGTGGAATTTTTGGGGTCTTCTATGTAGAGTATCATGTCATCAGCAAATAATGATAATTTCAATTCTTCTTTTCCTATCCTTATTCTTCTTATTGCTTTGTCTTGTCTAATTGCTCTGGCTAATATTTCCAGAACTATGTTGAATAGAAGTGGTGACAGTGGACATCATTGTCTTGCTCCTGACTTTAAAGAGAAAGCTTTTAGTTTTTGACCATTTAGAATGATATTAGTTGTTGGTTTGTCACAGATGGCTTTTATCAGATTGAGAAAAAGTCCATCTATGCCAATTTTCTGTAGGAGTTTTTTTATCATGAATAAATGTTGGACTTTATCAAAAGCTTTTTCTGCATCAGTTGAGATGATCATGTGATTTTTGTGTTTGGCTCTATTGATGTGGTGTATTACATTAATTCATTTGTGTATATTGAACCACTCCTGCATTCCTGGGATGAATCCCACTTGGTTGTGATGTATAATCTTCTTAGTGGTTTGTTGCATTCTGTTTGCTAGCATTTTATTGAAAATTTTTGCATCTATGTTCATTAGGGAGATTGGCCTATAGCTCTCTTTCTTGGTTGAGTCTTTCTCTGGATTTGGTATCAGGGTAATACTTGCATCCAGGAATGAGTTGGGGAGAATTCCTTCCTTTTCAGTTTCCTTGAAGAGTTTGAGAAGTATTGTTGTTAGATCTTCTCTAAATTTGTTGTAGAATTCAGCTGTAAATCCATCAGGACCTGGGCTTTTCTTCATTGGTAAGTTTTTTTTAAATTACATTTTCAATTTTCCTTGCTGATATAGGGTTATTCAGGATTTTTATATCTTCTTCATTCAACTTTGGTAGTTCATATGTATTAAGAAATCTACCCATTTCCTCTATGTTTTCCATCCTGTGAAAGTAAAGATTTTCAAAGCAGGTACTGGTCATCTTCTGAATTTCTACATGATCTGTAGAGATTTCATCTCTTTCATTCCTTACTGCATGTATTTCAGTTCTTTCTTTTCTCTGTTTAATGGGGTTGGCTAGGGGTTTATTGATTTTATTAACTTTTGCAAAGAACCAATTCTTTGATTCATTAATTCTTTGTATTTTTTTAGTCTCCATTGCATTAATTTCTGCCCTGAGCTTTATAATTTCATGCCTTCTCTGGGCTTTTGCTTTGATTTCAGAAAATGGAAAGATATTCCTTGCTCATGGATAGGAAGAACCAACATTGTGAAAATGGCCATACTCCCAAAATTGTTTTATAGGTTCAATGCAATCTCCATTAAAATTCCACTGGTATACCTAACAGATCTAGAGAAAACATTCCCAAGATTCATCTGGAATCAGAAGAGGTCTAGAATAGCAAAAGCAATCCTGGGAAACAAAGGAAAGGTAGGAGGCATCATAATCCCTGACTTGAAATTATACCACAAAGCTACTGTGATAAAATCAGCATGGTACTGGCAAAAAAACAGACCTGAAGATCAATGGAACAGGTTAGAAGATGCAGACACAGCTACAAATACACTCAGTCACCTTATTTTTGATAGAAGGGCCAAACATTCCCTGGAAGAAAGATAACCTCCTTAAGAACAAATTGTGCTGGAAAAACTGGCTCTCTACAGGCCAAAGACTAAAAGTAGACCCATGTCTATCACCATGCACTAAACTGAAGTCAAAATGGAACAAAGATCTAGATATCAAAACAAAAGCACTAAATCTACTGAAACAGACAGTAGGTAAAACCCTTGAAGACATAGGGGTAAGCAGAGATTTCATGAACAAAAGCCAAACTGCACGGGAAATACTTCAAAGAATCAACAACTTGGATCTCATCTTATTGAAAAGTTTTTGCACATCAACAGAAATCACCAACAGAGTGAAGAGAAAACCCATGAATTGAGAAAAGGTTTTATCCAACTGCCCCTAAGACAAAAGACTCCTGTCTAGAACATATAAAGAATTAAAAACAACCAGGCCTCCAAAATTGAAAGATCCAATCTAAAAATGGGCATCTGAGATGAACATACATTTCTCAGATGAAGAAATAGTAATGGTGAACAAATATATGAAAAAATGTTCAACATTATTAGTCATTTGAGAAATACAAATTAAAACAACACTGAGATTTTATCTCAGCCCACAAAGAATGGCTATCATTAAGAAATCAACCAATGACAAATGCTGGAGAGGCTGTGGGGAATAAGGAACACTTCTCCCCTGCTGGTGGGAGTGTTGATTGGTGAGACCACTGTGGAAATCAGTTTAGAGATTCCTCACAAAACTAGGATTGAAGTCCCACTTAACCCAGCTATTCCCCTTCTGGGTAGTTTTCAGAAGAATTAAAAACATCATACCAATAGTGATATATGTGCACTTATGTTTATAGCAGCACAATTGGTCATACCTAAATCTTGGAAGCAACACAAATGCCCATCACCTGAGGATTGCATAAAAAGATGTGGTAATTCTACACAACAGAGTATTACTCAGCTATAAAAAAGATACTCTCAAAGCTTTTGTAAGTAAATGGATGCAGCTAGAGACCATACTCATAAGTGAAATAAATTGGACTCATATATGTAAGCATCACGTTGTCTCCCTGGTGTAAGAGCATGAAAGAGTAAACACAACCCAAAATGTACAATAGATAATAAGAAAGGGAAAGAAACTGCTCAAAAGAAGAAGCAACTGGGATGAGGGCAAGAAGAAAAAGTACTAAGGCAAATTACATATATGGATGGGTGGTAGAACTGTACTGTTGGTGTCTGATGGGAACAGTTGGGAACAGTTAATGTTTAAAAGTTTTTTTTCTTACTATTTTGACCAATTTTGCATCCTTATATCTGGTAATCTGAGCAATTTATGTGACAACAACAATTTACAGTATAACAACCAATGGTGAATTCCTACCATCCTGCCTAGTGCTCCTATGTATTGTCTTTAATGTTCTTTTAAAGTATTATTTTCTTATTCTCTGTAATGATTTGATCAATCTAGTCTTACCTCTGGCAATCTGAGCAACTTCACTGATGATAGCAATATGTAATATAACAACTTCTGTTAATCCCTATCATTTTGCTTGAAACCCTGTATCATTTCTAATGTCCTTGTTTTGTGTTGTGTGTTTTCTGCTTTTCTTTTTATATTTATACCATTTGCTTTAAAATAAGAGGAATATTTGACAAATCTCTTGCTTGTGGTAATTTGTGGGGCAGATTGCTATGTCTGAATTCTAAACTGTCCTCCAAATTCTCATGTGTTCAGAGATGGCCCCTTTGAAGGAGATCAGATCATGGAGGCAGGTGATTGATCGGCGGATAGACCTACTGCTGTGCTCACAGCTGACTGTGCTATTAGGAGGTGGGTTCTGCTTGGAAAGGGTGTATGTCTCAGGATGTTCTTTCGCATGGTACATCTGCTCCCTGGCTCCTCCCTGCTCTCTCTCTCCCTCCCTCTCTTCCTTCCAGTTGCCATGAAGTGCACGGCTTTCCTTTGCCATGCTCTCCTGTCGTGCTGCTTCTGCCTTGAAGCCAGCCAGTCATAGACTGGATGGAATTCTACAAACTGTGAGCACAATTAAACCTCTCCTTTCAGTTGTGGGTGTCAAGGATTTTGACCCAGCAAGAGGAAAGCTGGCAAATACACAGATCATACATTCAAGGATCTTATAGTGCTGGGGAAACAGGTTGGAAAATAGACCATTAGTAGTTTGTTTAGCTATTTTTCACTGCATATAACAAGACACTACAAGGAACAGATAAACTTTAAAAGGAACTGGCCAGTATTTCAAAGAGTAAGAGAAAGAAAGAGAGTCCAGAAATTCAGACTTTTTGGCATAGACCATGCAATTTCTTCACAAACCTCAACCAATGAAATACAATCACCAAGTCTAACCGTCCTTAATGCAAGAATCAAATCATATGTATGGCTGTTGGAATCATTGCTTAAAATACAAGGATAGCTGAGATAATTGTATTACTGATGTCTATTGGTTTATTGAAAGGAACAGTTAATGCTTAAATTGTTTTTCTTGACCAATTTTGCTGGCTTATATCTGGAATCTCAACAACTAATCCGAAGACAATGATGTGTAATATAATAACCATTGTTGCGTTTCTACCATCTTGTTTAGTGAAGCTCTGTGTCATTTCTAATTTTTTTATTATTTTTTATTGTCTCTAATTGTTTGATCAATCTGGCATTCTTACATCTGGTAATCTGAGCAACTTCGCTGAAGATAACAATATGTAATATAACAACCGTTGTTAATTTCTATCATTTTGTTTTGAAATCCTGTATCTTTTTATTGTTTTTGTGTTGTTTTGCTTTTGTCTTCATTGTTGTTATTTTGCTGTTTTTTTCTCTTTAAAATTAAAAAAAAACTCTGAGTGGATTAAGGCATTTCAGTACAAAGGCCAAATCATGTTTGCGGGACACAGACAGAATTGCTCATGAGATATGAAAGTGTGACTCTTATCCAAGCCCTAATGAATCTATATTACCAGAAATTAGTGAAAAAGGGAGAGAAGCATTGGTGAGGGAAATAAAAACAACATATTTAAGAAATATGGAAATAAAAAGAATTAAGATGTGTTATGTCCATGTACCAACCCCCCACAATGAATATAATTATTATGTACTGCAAACGCACACTAATAAGAATAAAATAAAAAAGAACTATGTCTACAGAAGAACTGTAGATGTAGCTGGAGATACATGGATCTGACTTGAATCAAATTAATAAAAGTAGTTATGTATTTAATGTTTCAAAAAATTTAAATCTGCATGAAAAGTAGCCAATGATCTGCAAGTAGGAAGCTTTCTGAGAAAGTTGTCATCTCCTAAGGGACATAGTCTCTAATATTTATTTCTCCTGTAATTAAAGAGTATAAAAGAGGGGGTTGATCTTCCAGAAAGCAGAATCCCAAGCCAGAGAACCAGAATTATGGTTGATCTACAAACATTTCCTACCTTTGAAATAAGGAGTCCTCAAATGTCTGTCCAGTGGGGTTTGAGATTTCTTTAGAGGAAAAATATTTTGTGTATTTGATGATGGAAGAATGGCTTAAGAATTTCCGAATCCTTTCCACTATTATATAGTTGATTGCAGTGAACAGATAAACTTTCTTTTAAGTATACATCTATGGATCCAAAGAGGTCGTACAGCACTTGACAAGACAGCATCATCCTAGCGTCTGGATTTTGAAGTTAATGCTATTTATAGACTAGACTACTAGATTATCTCATTTGTAAATAGCATCAAACGTATTTTATAAGTGGAAAAAAGGAATCAAATCATTGGTGTTCAGAAAGTTACAATGTGTCTGTCATAAAATGTTCCCTCCATTTTTCACGCATGTGGTAGGTTTATATTTTTTCATTTACTACAGAGCTAACACTAACTCTATGTTTTTTTTGACCAATGAAATGCAAGGAGAATTGTCACCTGTAATGTCTTGATGCAAGTTTTGTAAACTAATTCAGGATTTGTTACATTTTTCCCTACTCCTGCCATGATTGTGGAAGCAAATATTGAAATAAAACTTCAATCACTTTTGTGATCTGAACTGAACTGAACTGTGCCCCTCCAGTTCATAAGATGGATCCACAACATCCAGTGTACCTGAATTTGGCGTAGAATGTACCTATGATTAAATGAGTCCATAAGTGTGAGACCTTTGTCTAATGGGATTAATATCATTTTAAGAAATACCCGTAGCATTTATTTTCTTTCTCCATAATATGAAGACAGTATGAAGGTGGCCATCTGCAAACTAGGAAGGGGGCCCTCGGTGGAACCCAACCGTTTTGGCACCTTGGACTTGCACTTTCAGTATTTCAGTCTATGGTCCTTCATTGTGGTTGTTTGAGCTGTATAATGCACAAACATGGGGAGCAAATTCCCTTCCATTCTATATAAATATACATTAAGAACATGAAATAAACCTGCTGTGACTGGCCACCAAGACTCATATCACACTAAGTTTTTGACATCTCCATTTGGATGCCTCAGAAACAACTCAAAGTTAAAATATTTTAAACTGACTTTATCCCTGACCCTTCTATTCTCCCCCCTTCCTATTTAATATTACTTAATAGTGTGATAGTACAAAATAATGATACAACCCACCTGCTGCCCAAACTAGGAGCTCAAGCACATCCTTGGTCCATTGCTATCTTTCTTCCCCCATCACAAATCCATTGTCAAGGTCTGCTAACTCTTCCTTTTAAAACTACATTAAATTTATCCAGTTTTCTTAATCTCCATAGCTCCCATCTAGAAAAATCACCATTATTTCTGGCGTGGATTCTTACAATAACTTGCAAAGTTCCTACTTCTACACCTTTCCCACTTCTACACCTATCTTCTTCCAAGACATTCTCTGCAAGTAACCAGGAGTTCTGTATAAAACATAAACATCAATCACCATCATGCTTAAAAGGCTTCAGTGATTTCCTATTATGCTTTCTTACAATTACTACAAACCATGTCTATTTCATCAGTCCCATCTCTTGTCACTCTTTCTTCTCCATTTTAATTCATCATAGTTTTTAATCTGTCCTTTGAACATCCAATAACTTTTTTGGCCATAAGTTTTCGAAGTAATCATAATACCAGTATTCAGCTGAATCATAATACCAGTATACCATAAAATCAGTATTAGTACCTAATATTTATTGAATGTTTACTAGGTCCCAGAACTTTGCTAAGCACTATACATACATTAGTTCATTTAGCAGATCAATGAAGTCTACACTATTACAATACCTGTTGTATAGATAAAAAAATCAAGGCACAAAGAAATGTCTGAGGTCTTTCCCTGATCAGTGTTGAAACCAAAATTTGAACCTAGTCTTACTTTTTAAAATTTTTTTATTGAGGAGCTTAGAAATATATTTTTCTTTCATTGTAATTTTTTTATTAGCACATGTTTGCACGGTGTAATGATTATATTTCTCCCTAGGAGTTGGCACATGGGTATAACACATGTTAATTCTTCTTCACCTTCCTCCCACCTTTTGCCCCACTCCCTCTCTCCTCCCAGGTCTTGTTACCTTCTGTTTTGCAAAGGATCTATTTCGTTATTGCCTATTATCTGTCTTTCAGTTTGGTCTTTGCTTTTTATTTTGTGTTTCTCATAGAAGAGAAAGCGTGTGATATTAAAACGTGCTCGTCTTAGTCACTTTTCTCTCTTTGCCAAGCCAAAGTACTTGACACTCAAAGTTAAGCAGGGAAAGTTTTATTTAGCTCACAGCATGGCAACAGTTCGTGGCAGTGGAAGACAGCAGAAGCAACAAGAGCAAACGCGAGGAGCAGCCCTCTTTTTCTCCCTTATGTTTTGTGCAGGCTACCTGCCCTAGGGTAGATGTAGCACTCACATCCTCAATCCCAGCACGAGACAATAAATTATTCACAAACTCTAAATTCGGCTGCTTCTGAAAGCGTGCCTCCACGACCACTTGAGACTTTAGCGGGACATCTCGGCACAAACTGTAACAGTGTCTGATTTGTTTTACTTAATGTTATGGTCTCAAGGTGCACTCATTTTCCTACAAATGACTTAAGTTTATCCTTTATGGCACAGCAGTGCTCTATTGTGTATAAATACCACATTTTGTTCATCCACTCATCTGTGGTGGACGTGTGTTACTTCCAAGATTGAGTTATTATAAACTGTGTTGTTATAAATGTGGGTACACATGTATCATTGTAATGTGGTGTCTTTAACTCTTTTGGGGTGATTACTAGAAAGGGACTAGAAAGGGAATATCTAGAATTTCTATGTCTAGCTTTTGGAGGCCCTCCCATACTGATTTCCCTGTGCTCTATCCCAGGAAACAGTGACACCTTCAATATTATTTTTCCTGACTACTCTGCTCCTTTCTTCCTTTGTTCCCATGTGGATGACGTTTCTCACCACTTACTCCCAGTTTAAGTGTCATCTTCTGAGTGGGCTCAGTATCCAAGCAGCCTTTGCCTTCAGTCAGCACAGTGGTTTGTTTGCTTCGTAGTGTATTTCACCAGTTGCAATTGTATATTTCTCATTTATTTATTTCTTTCAAGATCAAAGTTTGGTAAATTTTTTCTGCTTAGGTTCAGAGAGCAGATTATTTAAACATTTGGGAAATATTTTCTCCATTGCTACAGCTGAGCGGAGATAATATAAACAAATAGGCATGGCTGAGTTCCAATACAGCTTTGTCATGAAAGCAGTAAGGGGCCAGATTTGAACCATGGACCACTTCTTTTCAGCCAGGGTGTAAACCAGTGGTGGTGTACTTATGGCACACATGTCACAGCCAGCAGTTTGTTATCCCTGAATGTTCTAAAAGTGTTGCCATCATTGGCCTAGCCCTACCATTAGACTGTAGGTACTAAGAAGTTTGGAAATCAAAATCATTTTGTTTGTCATGTATTCCAGGTTCCAACCCAGAACCTGGCACATAATACTTATTTACCACTTCTCTCCTGAATGAATCCCTGATAGGCAGTGCAACATCCTGCTCTACTGTAAAAGGCACCAATTAGCTAGTCAGGGTGGCACATACTTATAGACCCATGAGAGGCTGAGCCAGGAAGTTACAGGTTCAAGTCCACCCTGAGTAATTTAGTGACTCAATGAATAGCCTCTGGGTTCAAACCCTAGGACTGTAGGAAAAAATAACATTGATTCAACTTCTACACACACAAACTTTGACATCCACATTTCATCTGATTCTATTTTAGAAATAAGTTGACATACCAATATAAAGAAGAAGAGGTGATGGAACAAATTATACAGAAATATAGAGAAAGCACCCAGGAAACCTTATCAAGCTAGGGTATCAACACTTCCTCTTAACTATATTAAAAGTACCTTGACTGTCATAGTGATTAACAGCTGAGTCTGTTCTGAACAGCTGAAGTAGGTTTCCTTGGTTGCATGATTTTATTAGAACCCTTTTTGACCACGAGATTTTTCTTTTGTCTACTACACACGCAGTTTTGGATGAGTGAAAATCAGTGACTCGTCTTGCTTCTGGTTGAGGCAGGAAAGCAGGTGCCTCTGGGCAAGGAGGAGAAAGTACACAGATTAATATTTTGAAGAATCAGTACAATAGAATGTGTTTAACATCATGTTCTGAGGGTGTCTCACTGACTTCCAGCTAATCTGTTACTAGTGGGTTTGGTGGATAATAATTCCCCTTCCTATGGTAAGGGTGTTTCAGGAACACATAAATCAAACAGCAGTTTTTAACATCTGAGGAAATCTCCTTTTAAATACTCAGGAGCGATTAGGAGGCAAATAGAACTTGGAAAAAATTCCAAGTTCAGCAAGTCTTACAAATTTCACATATTGGATGCTTTAAAGAATTAGGAATAAATAATCTCAAAGTTTAATTAACAAGTATTCCTTGGGAGCATCGTGTGAGTGTCACTGAGGGAAAGGGGGCAGTATCTACCAAAATACTCCTTCAACACTTTTCAGTTGCAGCACATTTTATTTGTCTGAATTGGAAATGTGTTTTTTCCTATTTCTCAAAATAATTTAACCTATACATAATTATCCATCTAAAAGTGAACAAAAACTTGCTTTACTTTGTAACTTCATAAAGTCTATCTCAAGGCTGAACCTGATGGCACAGTCGTGTCATCCCAGCGCTCAGGAAGCTAATAAGGCAGTAGAATTGCTATGAGTTCCAAGCCAGCTTGGGCTACAAAATGAGTTTAAGGCCAGCCTGAACTGCAATGTGAAAGCCTGTCTCAAAAGACAAAAAATAAAGCAAAATGAAGCAAAAAATGATCTCAGATGAAATAAAACTGAAGAGGGTCAAATTAGGTGTCAATACTGTATTTTGGATAATATCTTAGATCCACATGTGAGAGAAATATATAACATGGACCTGCTGACCTCAAAGGAGGATTCTGACGGGGTCTGATTTGTTCTCCTCCTTTATTTTACAGTGATACATTCTTCAAAAAATCTTGGGTAGCAGATTAGATATTCTAAGTTTCTATTCAAACAAAATCAGGAGAAAAACAAGGGAGGAGAAGAATGTATGTGTCGCTTAGAATTTGTAAACTAATTTGAGAAGGTAAGAGGACAAAGCAGAGATGATTATGAGACATAATTGGGAAAGGAGCTTTAAAAAGATTAATGTATAAATATAAGCAAAAGTTTGAGCTATTTAAAAATCTTGTTTTTGTTTTTGTTTCTTTTTCTTGCTGGACTTTCTCTCACCAAGGTGCTGCCAAGTGCTTTGGTAGCATGAACACAAAGATGACAGCATCATCCCTTCAGAAATGGAAGGCCGTCCCTTCTCTTGTATCATCTCTGTCAACTACGTTGGGTGAAGACATGACGCACACGACGTGACATGGCCATAGCCCTTTATTGTGTGCATCACAGAGGTGTCACAGCTGCGTTCCTTCTTGACTCTGCCTGAAAACAGAATGGCAGCAAAAGGAAGCTTCTCATCTGTGAGAAAATCTCACATATTGTAAGATGGCTTTGAATGCAGTTCTTTGGCTTTGTAGTATGCTTTTAGATTGAGTGATTGAACTATGAAAAGCTTCCATATTTGTGTAAGGCAGAATGAAATAAAGTCACTAATCATTTAGTTTTGTGCCAGTTTCTCTTTCGTTGTAAATTCAAGTGTTATTTTTTTTTGTCACATTCATTATTGGTCAACTGGTCTTAAGAGTTATTCAGTCCAAATTGTAGCTAAGTTAAGAAAGATCTAAAGTTGTTTCCCTTGTGTAAATGAAGATATCTAAAATACTTTTCTAAGTCTGACATTACGCAGAGCTCAGAAATGGGTCAGCATTATTTACGTGTTGAGAAAATAGTCTCTGATTTAGATAAGTTTTCAAAAAGAAAAATTAAAATTCAAGGGCTCAAAGGGTTTTAATTAATTCTCTAGATGGCATAGATATCCAGGATATTTTTATATGATAGAATGTTAAAGCTGGTAATTTAAGGAGATAGTGAAAAGTACCTCTGAAATGAGGACTGTGTGAGCTAATTCAGGGCATACGAGCAATGCACTCATGTACAGAGAGTGTTATCCATACCCTTTAGGCATTATCTATTCAAAATATAATGCTTGGGAGCTGCAAGTCTTCCTGGATGTTATGGTTTGCTATTGCTACCTTTTCTACCTAAAAAAGTGAAATCTCTACTCGATGGATCATGGGTAAATCAGGAGGAGGAGGAGGGGTCTTCTGACTTTCTTAGTTAAGCATGCAGATGGTTGGAGAGGATTCCTGCTGCCTCTCTCTTTGGCCCAGCTAGTCTACCAGGATTGTGTTCTTTGGCGAATGGAAGGAAAGGATATAGCAGGGAACTTTGAGCTATGGAAACACGAGCCTTTGAATGTGTGCAAATTACTACTGTCATTGTCAAGGCCTTGGAAATCAATCCAGGTCTTGGTACTTAACAGAATTTTAGAGCTTCCAGGAATGACAAAGTTGGTGATAGCTGAGGAACAGGAAAGTTGATGAGATGAGATGAAATGAGATAAGAATTCAGTCTACAAAGGTAAGACAGAGCTAGATAATTGGACTTATCTGCTTAGATTTTCCTGCAAAGAGTGCAGGAAATGGGGAGTCTTTGAAGGGGCAGAATCAGGTAATGCCAAGATTTATTGTTAAATATGTTATTCCATCAGTGGAGCATTAGCAAAAGTATAAGAGGCTTAGATTGGTTGATAAGCATGAAAATTTGAACAACAAATGTCTGAAATGGGTCAGTGTTAATGGGAAGAGAGAAGACAGATTCTTATCAATTTTTGAGGGGGAAATAACAAAAATCATGTAGGAAATATTGTTTCAATAACTGTAATTTCCTCTAATGAGAAGGGCAATGTAGGAAAAGAAACATAGTATTCAAGCAATCATTTATAAAGTATGTTGTGTATGTACATCCATCCCCTACTTTAGGCTAAGATGAAAAAGGAAATCAACTAAAAATGGAAAAGTGATTTAGATCTTGGGAGACTATTAGTTCTCAGGTTTAGGGAGTGTCAGAATCAACTGTAGAGCATTTAAAAATACCAATGTCCTATTTCCAAAATTTTTACTACCCCCCTACATTACCAGCTTTAACATTCTATCATGTAAAAATAAAGGATGCCTGTTTGTTAATATTTTTTTCCTTTTCATTTTTAAAGTAAATTAAAAAGTATCTTAGATATCTTATATCATCTAGAAAAGGCATTAAAACCCTTTGAGCCCTTATATTTTAATTTTTTCTTTTGGAAAATATACATAAATCAAAGACTACCTTCTCCACATATAAATAATTCTGACCCAGGTCTGAGCTCTGTATAATGTCAGCAAGGGTGTGATGGGGCTTGAGAATGTGTGCTTTAAGCTAATGCTAAGGGGATGTTACTGTTCTTTGTGCAGAGATCACACTGCGAGAATCACTGTCCTAGATCACTGTTTCAGGCAATGGTTTTACATATATCTGTTTCTGGCAGAGGCAATCTATTTATCATGATCTATAGCGCCTAAGGGAATTACAAAAATAAGTGGATGGATCTTATTCCCATTTGCCAAACACATTTTTCCCTAATACATTTTAACTTGGCTTAGAACATAATTGATTTTAGAATGGATACTTTCATCCTATTTTTAAACCATCACTCTTAATTCTTTCTAAAATCTCAGACATTGCCTCTGTGATTGTCAAGTAGTAAAGTTGTCCTCTAGTTTATCAGGCAACACTGTACAGCGATAGATCCAAATCATTCTTTAATCTGTTTGGTGGATTGGTTATTATAAATATTTAAGAATGTTTTTCTGTTTTCAGCCACTTTTATGAAATCTAATATTATCCTATGTCACAAAGTTAGAAATTGACTATTTCCATTTAATGGAATTTTCCTGTTCTTAATCTCAATACTGGTGAGACAGTTTCATGGATTTCGTGTTCTCTGTAGTTTATGTCAATAAACTTTTAAAAAGAGTATCTTACAGGGAGTTGAGAGGACAGCCAAAGTAAACATGGAAGTAAATATGACATGAACACTTACAAATATTTCGTGTAGAAACTGCCTTTATGCTCACTGCATAGAAGCAACATAGAATAACATGGAAGAGGCATGCATGTGGTAAGATAATTATTGTATTTACTTAGCCAATCAGAGAAAGGAGAATGTGAGAAAAGAAATTCAGAAGGAAATGAAGAAAATAGTGTTGATGGGAGATGTGCTTGTTACCGAGGCTGCTGTGATTAGAATACAAAATGAAAACTCAGTCTTGCCACCTGTTATGTTTCCAGTGTGGAGACAGTTTGTGTAGCCTGGGAATAAAAAATAGTTTGTTAATTTCTCTTCTTGTGAATGTTATGGATAAAAAAGTATGGCATTCCTAAAAATAAATTTCATATTTTCCTTTTAAACCAGTATTAACTTTCTCTGCTCTGTTTCAAAAGTCATGCACTTTCACTTTCTTTCTAGCCAGGGCCACTTTAGTTCCTTCCAGAACTCACATCCCCAGTGTATGTACTTGCTTCGGATGGCTCTCAGCTTCATGGAACCAAAACAACCTACTTTAAACCCGGGTTGTATTCTGCTCATTTGTTTGAGAGAAGAATTAGCTCTGTGGGGAAAATGACTGAAAAAGCCTTTCAACTATTTGATCCCTTAACATTTCTCAGAAGAGTTCCAAGTTTGTGACTTGTGGCTTTTCATCAAGTACTCCAGCAGAGAACCAGCTACGCATGGGCGGGGCTCAGGAAGAGCATCCGGTAGGCACCGTGTCAGCACCCATCCAATGGGACTTGCCATTGAGGTAAAGACATTCACCAATACATTAAATGGAACTCACACAAGTAGGTAATAAGAGCTGTTCAGTCAGCAGTTATTTTGCTAAAAAACATTCCTGGGATTTGAGGCCTTCAGCTGCACACTCCAGAGAAGCCGCTTCTCCATAGGGAAAAAAAATGTGCTTGTGTCAAGGTTATTGTCTCTTATTCTTTTAGGCCAGTGAATCCTTTGTCTATAGATTAAAGCTCTGGCTCCATTATTTTCTAAAATTACATATTATCAAATTCCATTAATTTTTCTGTTATTACATACAAACGGACGTGATATAAAGTTGTCTACGGTTCTCTGAAGTCCATTCATAGACCATATTTAAAAAAAGAACTGAGATGTGTTATGTACATGTACCAATTTTCCACTATGAATGTAATTGTTATATGCTGCAAATATGTCCTAGTAAAAATTTAAAAATTAAAAAAAGAATTAATGGTGAAGGATGAGTTAAAAATTGAGAGTATTTTGATATTGATATTTTAAGAAATTGTATCTAATCTATTTGGACATGTTCAAGGCTGCAGAACTCTAGTAAAATGCTTGCTTAGCATATATAAGGCTGTAAATTAAAACTCCAGCACTAGAAAAAATTTCATAATCCATTTGTACATGTTAATACTAGATAATATTTATTAAAAACTTTGTTTCATAAGAAAGCCTTTGGTAAACTCTCTAATGTCTGATAATATTTATTATCTTTTGAAATTCCAAGACTTTTAATAAATATCTGTACTTGTGCATTGGTTTCCAAATACATATATATAAGTTTGTATCAGTAAAACAAGAGAAATAAAAATGTTTACTTTCTTGTCTTCATGGTATTTTTAACTGAGAAATAAAAGCTATAGCAACTTGGACTAAGATTTGAAGGAGTTTGTGGACTTTTATCTTAAGCCATTATTTTTCTTTCTTATAAGATTTCCATGGGGAAAAAAATCTAAAATAGAAACCAAGTATGTATATGTATGTTTTCCCACTAGGTAAATTCGTTAGAGATCCTAAGTCATCCAGAATCTTCCCCTGTGGAGCCTTGCCTGAAGGGTTTTGTGTAACTCTCGGAATAAAGGATCATTTGAACCTAGCATAGCCAATGTTGTAGATCATATGGTGACCAAAAGCTTTTTCTGACATACGTCCTTTCTAAGATTGACATTAACTTCTTCCTCACTGGATCATGTAGATTCTTCTTAGCTTTCCATTGTATTCTCTAGTATCTAGTACACTGCTGATTGTGTTTCCCCTTTATTGCTTCCTAGAGCTTTGCTTCTATGCAGGAGCACCAAGGAACTTTTAAAAACTACCAATGCTTCCATGGGTCTTACTTCTAGAGATCCTGACAATTTAATCTGAGATGTGGCCATAGTATTGGAGATTTTAAAGTAGTTTTTAAATAGCTTTACTTAATGGACATATTCATGGCTTAGCCCATTTTCTGTTGCTACAACTGAATATATGTAAGACTAAAAGTATTTAGCTCATGGTTCTAGAGGCTGGGAAGTCTGAGGGTTGGTGCTGGCATCCCTTGAGGGCCTTCTTGCTTCATTATAGTATGGCAGAGGGTATCACATTTTGAGACAAAACAAGCATTGGTCTGTCTTCCTCTTTCTTTAAAGTCACTAATGTTACTCTCATTGACCTCACCTAATTCTAATTATGTCCCAAATGCTGGACCTCCAAATGCCATTAACATGTGAATATGGTGATTACATTGTAATTATAATACACTAACTTTTGGGAGATACATTTAAGTTCTAGCACATCTCCTTCACCTCAGAAATGGAAGAATTCCAATTGTTTTGATAAGAAAATTTTTGTGAGAAAAGATCACAGATAATTTCAGTCACTGTTCTCTGAAGCAATTGAGAGGCAGTAGACTGAAAGTGAGGATGTTATCTTCGGCATATGGAATAAAGGAGTCCACAACAAATCCTCTTCTAATACCCTGTGTGATTTTCCACTCTGCATAGGAACTCTGTTCTTCCCCTGGGCTCCTACATTTACTTCTTATCACACTGGCCACAAAGCAGGTGTCACTTATTTTTATTTTCCCAATAAAATCATTGCCTGTCATGTGGAGAAGGACAGTCTACAGTTCACCTTATAACTTATAACCTATTTGGGGAATTTGATCCTGACCAGACTATATGATTGTTTTGGAGGAAGTCTAGCAAAGGCATTAGTGTGAAATGAAATGAAAACAGGACTTTAGTCCCAGTGGAATGCTGTTGGGACAGTATGAGATCATGAGATGTTTTACTAAAATATGTCCAAAGGGACAATAACCTGATGGGTAGGCAAACCGAAGGACAGTTCCTGGGATAGTTAAACTATAAGGTCCTCACAAAGCTTGTTAATCATTCCTTCCTTTCCCCCTATTCCTGTCTTATGTAAAAGAGTCTTAATAAAAGGCTGGAGAAAATTGCAATGAGGCTTCAGCCCTGGAGGCTGTAGCCTTCCCACCATCCCATAATGTTCTCTCCCTTGTTTGCTTTTTATCCACTGTACCTCACATTTGGAACTTGGCATCCCACAGAGACCAACACCTTCAGAAGAAATGAATGTCCAAAGTCAAAATGTAAGCACATCACAGAATCAGCTCTGGAAACGAGTCTACTACCTTAAGGTTGGTATCAGTAGCAAGATAATAAAATGAATTTTTTGAGATGTTAGAAGAGAGGCATCAGCAGTACTGGAGATTGTGCAAGACCAGAGGTGTTTGGGAACCTCAGTGTGGTGTGCAATTATCTTAACTCATGATTTTCCTGACATCAGCCATTTGAGTGTCACCTCATATTTATGCCATAACTAAAGGCTGCCTGAATTATTATTTCTCTTTAAATTGATTCACTCATTTTACTTACAATTTATCTTCAATAGTAATATTCATATGAGCTTGTGCTAATCACATTTATTTTTATGTATAGTGAAATAAGTATAAACTATTTAACTATTAAAACAGTAGCTGATCTTTATCTTAGCCAAAGCTGGTCAGGACTTACATTACTTTGCCCTGTAGTCTTTACCTTCAGACCCTGATTTTGGAGCCTGAATGGTCTCTTACAGCAGTTATTTGCTAACCTATATGTCTGTCTTTTTTTTTTTTTTTGCGGTACTGGGGATCGAACTCAGGACCCTGCACTTGCTAGGCAAGCACTTATTCCACTGAGCTATATCCCCAGCCCTATTTGCTAACCTAGAATTAGTATTGAGGTGAGGATGTGGAAAGCTCTTTTTCACCATTGTTGGAACTAGTTTGATGAGAAGATATGACTGGAAGATGAAACTCCTACGTAACAGTTCCCTCTGTATTCAAGAAGACACAAATAGCCTTTCAACAAGGTGACTATTAAACAAAGGTTAGCTTTTAAGAAAAATTACCTTATTAAATGGAAATCTATCTGTTGGCATCTGACTGGCTAGGCTGGATGCAAAACTTAGAGAAGATGAACTCTAAATCAACGTTATTGTTTCTGCAAAAAGATACCTAATTCTACTTAAGTGACAATATACACATAAAAGAAAGCAGGTTGTTGAGTCCTGGTTCTTACTTTCAAGAATCTCAAGATAGGTTCCTATTTTCCTTCTGGATAAGTTCATCAGATGTTGAAAATATGGTCCATTTAGGGAAATAAGCTTTGTAGATTCTAAAACAATGCCAGCAGAAAAAAATAAACACCTGTGCTTTGGCTCACAACATGAATACAGAATTTTGACTTATATGGAAAAAAAATTCAAATCTTTCAAAACCATATCTTCTCATGATCATATCACCAAACAGCTGAGCTGTTGCAGGGGAATGGCATAGCAGGGGGTTTATTTATTCATTTTGAGGAGTTTGGTCTCATTGGGTTATACACAAAGAATGGCAATCAAAAGAAACTCATTTCACATCTTTTCTCCTGCTGATTAACTATAATTGGTAACTGATTGCATGGCGACATTTTCTTTCTTCTCTGACCTTTTTGTCCTGATAACCTGGTCATTTCCTGCCAGGGGTTGGAACAAGACACATTTAGGTGGAAAGTGCTTTTTGCCCTACAGAGATGAAGCACTTCCCTGGCATGTTGAAATGCTTTTCATTTGCAGTACAAAATGCATTGCTTTATGAGGGAAGTATTGGGAGCAGAGAAGAAAGCATTTTAAAACATGCTTTCAGTAACAGATAATCAGCCACTTACTTGGCCAAGGATATCACCATGTAGACACGGAGTCCCTCGAGCCAGAGTCAGCGAGTGCCCTCATTTTTATTCTTGCTAAGTAATAGTTAATCTCAAACAAACTTCAGCCATGCAAACTAGAGCTGAAGGCAAATACCCGGCCAATCCTTGGAGAAGAGAAAGCTGTTTTCTGGAACTGATTCCTATGAGTTGTGCACCTTTAGGATTTTACTTTCATTTGAAGAATAAAATGGCTGTTCCTATTATTGGAAATAGATAATGACATTTCAGAGAATAGTGGCTCTCTACATATTATACTCATAACAGTATTATTTGAAATTACTGGGCTACTCCTATGTAGGAAGAGGCACAGCATCTGTGGTTGCTTCATGCTTGCACCAGAAAGAGAATGTGTAAGGTAGACTGAGCACAGAATTTAAGATTAAAGGGAAAGAATGTCTTGAGACATATTTGATTATTTGAGTGTTTGAAGATTTTTTAAAAATAGGCTCTCACTAGGTAATAGACTGGTCTCACATCCTTGGTGATCCTCCTGCTGTAGTCTCTGGAGTTCTGGGATTACAGGTATGTGCCACCATGCCTGGTTCCATTGAGACATATTTGAAAGTCACTTGTGGCCATTTATATTTTTAGCTTTAATCAGTAGCAGGTCAATTGCTCCTTTGTTAGAGAGGGTCCAGCAGTCTCATTTTTGTCCTTTATTTAAAGTACTCACTGTGGAGTTTAAGCGTGCATAGCACCATTGCTTTTCGTCACTCACATGGTCTGAATGAATATTTGAAATACATTTTTCATTCAGTTGTGTTGTAGTCAGGGTTTGAAAGGGAAACAATATAATACAGGAGATATAAATTATACGACTATTTTATAATATTCACCCAAAGAGTCAAATATAAGAGTGTACATGAAAAAAGGTTTACTACTCACAGAAGGAGGCTTTCTGGGGCGAGCAGGGGAAGCTTCCTACAGCAGGTTGACAGGGGACTTGAGAAGCAAGGAAGGGCTTAGGGATACTGCTGTAACAGAGATCTGTCCACATGTTAGAGACCCAGAGAATCCAGCTGAGGGCCTGGACCCCGCAGCAATGTCTTGCATTAGTCTAAATGACATGATGATCTAGAGCCCATGGCAATGTCCCCCACATGTCCAGCTGGAGGCTGAGAGCCCACTACAATGACTCGTGCAGGTCTGTATCAAGGATCTGCACTACAAAGGCCCAAAGGTCAGTGACGGAAGCTAGAAAGTCTGTGCCAGCGGGATGAAGGATCTGTGCCAGCAGGCTGAGGGATCTGCACTGGAACCAGGAAGTGATGCTCAAGGTAGGAACCAGAGCTCTCTGAAAAGAACCACAGCCATTCTCAGCAACAGTGAGGTCCTGAGCTATTCCGACGATAACAACTGTTTCTATCAGGAAAACCAGCATGACAAGCCTCTCCAGGAAGAGTAGCACTGTACCATCTTCCCCTCCAGTTCTTTTATCCTGTTGATGACAGTCCTCAGGTGGGCCTATCACATCCAGAACCATGTTCCAGATATTGTTAGCTGCTCACTCAGTGTTTACATTCTGAAGTCACTGTGTAACATATATGGCTCCACGAAGTCACTCATTCCCTCCCCAAAAGGGACAAGGCTCTCTTATTAACTACTTAGAACACAGACTTGAAACCTGGAGTCCCCCGATTGTGGGCAGTCCTCTCTGTCAATGAAACTCCTCATGGTCCAGAGCCCTGTGTATATAACCAATTGACTCAGTATTATGTTAAAAATTGCTATAATTTCATCATTGAATTTCTGTGCCACTTTGGTCAAAAGTCAACTGGACATCAATGTGTTTCATTAATCTATGTCTGTCCTATGACAGCACTGCATCATCTTGATTGAAAGTTTTACAACTGCACTTCAAAAATAGCTTTAGGTCAGATGTAAGATGAAAAAAGGTGCACACATACACCACAAAAGTCTTACTAGTCACAGAAGGAGGCTTTCTGGGGCGAGCAGGGGAAGCTTCCTACAGCAGGTGGACAGGGGGCTTGAGAGTCAAGGAAAGGCTTAGGGCTGCTGTTGTAGTTAAGATCAGGGAGCAGGAGAGGCTTGCCCTGCTGGCTTTTCCTGTGGGCACCCCCAGAAGGAGGGCACTCAGGCTTCTCTTCAGCTGGTCGATGTGAAATAAAAGAGAGGGAGAGAGGACTAACCTGCAGCAGCAGTCAAACTTCAAAAATTGTGCTGCACTTTATTATAAGGACTTTACTGACAGTTTTGAAATTGGGAAATGTAAACTCTCTTGCTTTTTAAAAAATATTGTTTTAGAAACTCTTCTAGTCTTTTTTGTGCTAGACTAACTCATTATAGTAGTAAGGGTTTATTAGATTCATAAAGTCAATGCAGATATTTTCTGTCTTCAGTAACTCAGCCAATGAAGACAGTATGTTTTCTGTAAGAGGTAGACAGTTTTTTGTAAAATTGTCAGAGCCTCATATCTGGAAAAAAAAATCTGTATTAATTTTTTATTGCCTCAGCAACTACTTCTGTGTTTTTTGGTCGTTTTACCCCTTATCAATCAACATTAGAAACATGTAATAAGAAATTATCATTGCAAGTTTATTATGTAAATGCATGGTGTAACTTTACTTCAGTTTTCTGGTATGTAAAATGGGCAATTATCTATGTCAGACTCTGCTTACATTGGTGGTAATGAAGTGAGTACTGCAATAAAGGCTTGATTTAGTCAGCACAAAGTAAATACCAAAGTAGTAACATCGCTGTAGAATTACAGATGTCCTGTTAGAATATTTAAAACGATTTATTGTATATACCATGTCTTTCACTCCTGGTTGAATTTTGCTGCCTACCTTTGTATTTAACTGTCTATTTATCAGCTATTTTATTGGTTTTTAATAAGAACTTCTCTTTGGTCTAATTTGTAAGGTGCCTTCAAGTCTGTCTCCTTACTTTCCTTTGGTTTATTTGCTTTAGGAGCACTAGAAAATTTGCACTGTAATTTCTTCAATCTTATTCCATCTTCTTAGCAGTTCTGTAGCTCAAGAATGTCTTTCTCAAGAACTTGGAAGCCATAGCTTTGAATGGTAACCAGAAAGAGACTTAACATTCCTATCCTCCATTAGAAGCTTAACCAACTCAACTAATCTTTTCCTGTCCTCTAGTACAAGCCCATTCAGTGCTAAAAAATTCTCCTTTTAAATTCGGTGGAGTTGAGTACGATCTTTTTCTCCTAATGCAATTGTTCTGAATAAAGGCTTCATTGTCATTTTGAAAAGTGTCAACACAGTTTCTTGTTACACTTGACACTTGTAAAAATGTAGTATACCATAGCATGTTGAGTATTAATCATCCAAGATATTGATATTCTTTAGATTTTTATCTCCTATAGACTAATTGGACCCTTCACAGTTTCTACGGAACGTGGTAAAATGTTCATGTGCCTTGCAAACAGTATAAATTTGCTTGACTTTTTTGAAATAAATTTACAAGGAGGAACTGTATTTTCTCTCCACATAATATGAAATGGAGCAAATGCATCTTATATCTACAAAATATTTGAAATGAAGGAGTCATCAGAAAAATCAAATCCAACTCACTGCTTACAAATATAAACTGAATAGGAACTTGCAAAATACTTTTAATGGGTCATACAGAAAATCAGTGGCTATAGGCTATAAACCAAAGTTTTTCCATCTCGAGTACATCCTTTTCACTCTGAGAACTAAGTGAACCTTTGAAAAAATAGTAGAGTGGAAAGTATACTTCCTTGTAGCCTGTAATGGAAGGGAGACATTAGGGTTTGTATCTAGATGTCCCCCCACAGCCCCATTCACTCATAGGTGGGGCATTTGGGAGGTGTCTGGATCATAGGTGTGTGATGCTGGATTAGAGCATGTGATACTGAGTTTAAAGATGTGTGATCACTGTAGTAAATTGGTTTAGCATAGATCTGAGTGTCAATATTAGGAAAGCTCACTCTAGGTGTGGATTGCACCATCCAACTTGCTTATAGCCCCAATGGGATAAAAGGAAGGGATAAGCTTGCTGCTGCTGCTACTTCCTGCCTCTCTACCATAGACATTTTCTCCTCTACAATGACATCTGCTATGTCATCTTGCCTTGGAGCTAGTTTACAATGGACTGAACCTGTACAAGATGTGATCCAAAATAACCTTTCTTCCTAGACCTTGTGAGTGCTGGATATTTTGTTCCAGTAGTGAGAAAAGTAACTAAGACATATTTTTGTACCAGAGAAGTAGCGGGGCCATTGCTATGAGGTTACTGGGCCATGTGGTTTGGAAGCCTTTAGAGTTTTAGAAAGAGTTTAGGAAAATTTGAAAATGCCAACTGAATAAGCAGTCCTAGAAAGCTATAAGCTGAACTTGAAGGGAGATTCTGGTCAGAGCTTAGATGACTGAATGCTGATAGAGATGCTGCTGGTAAAGACCAGGCTCAGGAGACTTTTGCTGGGTGTTGGACTTCGGACCATGTGTGTTCTAGTTTGGTGGAAAATTTGTCTGCATTTTTCTCTTGTTCAGAGACTTTTCCTGAGACTGATATTAATACAGTGAACTAATAAATCTGGTGGAAGACATTTCAAGGCAATGGAATGCTGAGAAGGTAGCATGGTGACTGTTGGAGGTTTTTGGCTAGCTCTATATTGAGAATCAAGAGCAAAAAGCCGGCCAGAATAATTTAAAACATTTTGAGATTGGCCATAAAGGAAGTTACAATAAATTTTCAGACTACAAATACATAGCAGAGAACTTGATTGCCGAGAAGAAATCAGAAAATAGAAAAATGACCTGAGGATATCACAAGAATCAGCAAGACTCCTGCCTTTGCAAAGTCAAAGTTGCAAAGGTGAAAGACTTTTCTTGAGGGGAAATCCCCAGAGAAAATTTTTCCAGAATGGCAGCAGCCGAGAAAATTTATTCTCATTATTTGGTTCATAGTGTCTGACAATCCAGGAATTTGACCTAGGCTACAGCCAAGAGAAAAGGAAGCCTGGCTACTGCTCTAGCTGGTGGCATACTTTGGTGTCTTCCATGTGATGCTGGTTTCAAGTGCATTCAGATTGCAAGAGCTGTGGAGTCAGGAAGGTTTTCATGCAGACTTCAGAAGAAGGCCTGGGAGGCCAGCGAGTGCACTTCTGGGAGGGCTGTGTGTGAGGCTGTGAGTGTGAAGTGGAAGCGGCCGTGGAGATTCCACAAAGACAGAGAAGCCAGGAATGTGGATCAATCATCTGAGGAAAGCTGCCAGGAGTGAGCAAAGCAAGGCCAGGAAGGAAGTCAGGGGAGCCACTATCACCAGCAGTGCTGTAGGAGTGGAGCCACCCAAGGCCTTTAGAGTTCACGTCTTGCCACAGACTGGTTTGAATGCTAGACATGGAGATACAGGACTTAGAGTTTACCCTGCTGGTTGTTCGACTTGCTTTGATCCCATTCCTTTCTATCCCCCTATTTGTACCTCTTGGAATGAGAATGTTATCTTGTGCCATTGTGTGTTGGAAGTCCTTAACTTTCTTTTCCCTTATAAAGGGGACTTGCACCTGAGAGTTTCCTTTAAATCTCAGAGGGCACTTTGCACTGGACTTTTCAGCAATGCTGAAATTGTTAGGACTTTGGAAATTTGCAGAGATGGACTTTTGCATAAAGCAATGCTCATGATTCTTCTAGTGGCCAGGGGCGGCTCTTATGGCTTGTAGCTAGTGGTCCCCTAATGCCTAATATGCTTGTAGGTAGGGCTTTTGGAAGGAGACTGGATCATGGGAATGTGGTACTGGATCAGGGTGTGTGATACTGGAATTAAAGACATGTGATAACTAAATTAGTTTAGCATAGATGTGGTTGTGGATAATAGAAGGTTTATCTTCTGCAATGTCCTTCTGTCGTGCCAGCCTGTCTTGGAGCCAGCTAACTTTGGACTGAGCCCTCTATAGACTCTGAGCCAAAATAACCCTTTCTTCCTTTAACTTGTGAGCATTGGATATTTTGTTCTTGCACCAAGAAACATTAACTAAGACAGGAGGACAAGATACTTCAGATATACTTGGTTTTCATTGTTTTTTCTAAGAAGCAGGCTCAGACTACAGTTAGTGAAACTATTGAGAAAGAATGTAATCAGTTGTGTGGTACCCACGTTTAATCAATAAAATTACAGATATCTAATTAAAGTTGAATTTATGAGAAGCAATGAATATTTCTTCAGTCTCAGAAAATATTCTGGCCACTTCACATTGGAGAATATTCAGTGTTTGTCTGAAATTTAAATTTAACTGGTTATCTGTTCTGCCACCAGTCCAGGCTGGAAAGATTCACTTGAGATTCAGACAGCTTGAAGAAAAGATGCAGAGCCATGGGAATGCCTGACATGCCTTTGTTATCTCAGTGACATGGGAAACAATGCTAAAAATCCCCACTTCCTTGTATTCACTATCATACAACCTGATAAACTGCCAAAAATTATATAACACAGACTACTTATTTACTTATTCATGGCACTTGTGTGGTCTGTATAATAAATACTGACTCATTAGCAAGTAGAAATCCTAGATGAAGAGCCTGAGCTCAGGCCTCTTGGGTACTCTGATCACATATTCCACCCCTCTCAAGGGTTCTGCCTAGCAGTCTATCTGTGACTCTTCTATGTAGTTCCCTTCTTGAGGACCATTGCACCCCTAAGCAACAACAACAAATTAGGTTGCAAGAACAAGCCTCCAGTAAGTGCCCTCCCCTTGCCAGGATGGCAAGACCATGCATCACTGTGAAGCTAGGGATGCCCACCCTTCTTTCAGGGGATCCTCAGTCAACAGTTATATACTTAAGTTTCCCTGCCTAATGTCTGATTGACGTTGCCATGTTCACCAAGTGTGTACATAGAACATTTAACACCTACTAGGGCACAAACACCACCTTATGATGTTATGAGGCTACCCAAGGACATCCTGCACTGCAGAGCTACACTGAGTAACTGGGCACTTCCTCATTTAGCAGTCCTAAGCCCTGTCAAATATAATTTAAAGAGAGGCCATATGCAAGGCCAAGAGTGATATCTTCAGCTTGGGTAACTGTGGTTTTGTCCTGTACTGGGGGGAGATGGCCAGGGGGTAATACCATCATGCCATGTACTTTGTTTGGTGCCTTGCTCTGAAAGCCTCCCAAGTGTATAAAGTTTTCAGGGTTAGTGCTGGAAAGAATGATCATCTACATGTAAAGTGCCCTGTCCAGTTGAAAGGTAGATAAGGTTACACATGCAGGCTGCTTACCCATGGACTGCCTTTCGGCACTGGAGACAAATTGGTTTGGTCTCATTTTTGCCACCTCATTATTTTTCACTGTTCCTTTAAGAAACATTTGTCATTGAGCAACAGGAGCCCACCTGATCAAAGCACCCATGCCTACACATTTTATGCACCCAGGGACAGCCTTTCTTAGTTCACTGCCTCCATGGTGAGTCACCTTAAACCATCTCAGACAGAGGAGAGTAGCCAGTCCAGGGGTGAAAGCGATTCACCTGTTCCTACACTGTTATGGCTTCTATCTACATGTCTCTCCACAGCCTCATGTGACCATAGGTGGGACTTTTCAGAGGTGGCTGGATCTATGGTATGTGACACTGGGATTGGTTCACATTGCAATACTAGGATGAAGGGAGTGGGTGCTACCCGCTGTAAGAGCAGCTCGCTGGATAAGATAGAATAGACACAAAGAGGCTTGCGGCTTGTAGCTTTAGGTTTTTGCTTGCCTTGCTTGCCTTGCTGCCTTCTGACATCAGTCCAGGGTGGGAAGGATTATTTGAGATTTGGACAGCTCAGAGAAAAGGTGCAGAGGTATAGGAAGGTCTGACATGCCATTAATATTTCAGTGGAATGGGGAACCATGCTGAAAAATCTCACTCCCATGTATAGGATATCACACAAAGCTAGCAAGTTTCCAAAAAGTTACGTAGCACAGACTACTTGTTTACATAATCACTGCACATATGTGGGCTACAGACCCTAAACTGACTCACTGCCAAGTGGAAGGCCTGCCCGAGGCCAAAAGCATGAGGTCAACCACTTATGGTCCCCTGACCACACAATATCCTCCAGGACTTTGCATGATGACTGAGACAGATAAGTGAAAAAAAATATTCCAAACCAGTATAGTTATTTAAGAAAAAAGAGAAAGTATGTTTTACCCTTATATTACTGGGTAGTGAAGTTGGATATCTTGGGTATTTGACACTCATAAACTGTTTTACAGATATTCTTTCTAGGTTTTGTGTTAGGAAAAGAGCCCTCATTAATAGGCAAAGGAGTAGGTGAAATGCCGTGCATTAGACATAGAAAAGATAGCACTGAGATTAGATTATCGCCAAGTTCCATCAAGTTTTTTGACAGTTCATGAGATTAACCAACTATAATTCAGCTGCTTGATGAAGATTTCAAAAGACAGTTCGGTTGACAAGTTTTTTGTTGCAGTTTGAAATTTGTAAGAGATAACAAGATAATGGAACAGTTCTTCTCCGTGGGAAACAGAAGTTACAAAAACAATTGCTGTTACCAAATTTTGGGGAGACATTGTTTTGGAGCATATGATAATGCTTTATACACATAAATCAATTTGCGCTGAGTTTTCCTTCTATGTCAGAAAAAAATTGCATTTGTTGCCCAAGAAAGGATAAAAACCAATACTTTCCCATTATAGCATCTCCAGAAAACTATACAAGTGGCTATGATAGCAGTTTGACTTCTGACCCCTGCTCAGTTTAGTAGGGTTAAAGCTTGGTGGCAGCACTAGTGTAAGGGGGAAGGAAGCCAGATGAGGGTTGAGGAATAACTGCCTGTGATTATCTGAAATTTGCTCAGTTCTGGATACAGTCAATGCCTATTTAAGCTTCAGTAGTTTCTGTGCTGTTTGGTTCTCTTATTACTTTGCAATAAGAAGGTTACATATATAATGCAGTTGATATTTAGAACATATTTTGAGCATTAAGTGGAGTTATATCTGTGTCATGAAGAACATGCTGCAAAGACTAGACTAGACTTCTGATTTGAACTACACTATCTGTCTAGGGAAAGTAAGGAAATTTACTAGACACTTTTTAACAATAACCTTCTCATTGTTCAATCTGTCTTCATCCTTACCGCTCTTCTTAGCACAGGAGTTGGGGTAATCCTGTTAAAATATTAGGTTTAATCTTTTCAGAACTCTACAGCAGCTTTCCATCTCACATATGTGAAGTCCCACAGGGTTCTATGTGACTATCCCTCACTTCATCTTTGGGACGTTACTTCTCGTGTAGTTTCTGCAAAGTGATGAAGAAAATTCTTTGATTGTACCTAGCTCTCTCTCTGGCCTCAGGGCTTTAGTTTTTCATTTTTGATTTGCCTTAAATGTTTTTCCCTACATATTTTATGGATAATTATTCATTTCCTTTAGGTTCTAATCAAAAGCATCTCCTCCAAGAGAACTTCTTTGACTGATCACCTATCAGAATATAACATTTATATCTCTGTTCCTCTACTTTTTCTTCTCCTCAGCATTTACATCAACATATCATATATTTTCCTTATTTATGTTGTTTATTTTTTGTCTTCTTGTGGGAAATCTTTCAGGATAGAGATTTGTGTCTGTTTTGTTGAAGGTTGTGTGCCAGCACCTAGAATAATGCTTAGCACAGGGTAGATATCAATTCATATTTGTTAAATGAAGCCAAAAAAGAAGAAATTCTCTCATCAAAGGTATGGTGATTGTTACGGTTTGTGTCTGGATGTCCCTCCAAAACCTCATGCAGTCATGGGTGCAGTCTTGAGTTTATGATTGATCCATGATCCAGTGCTGGGATTATGGGTGTGAGTGCTACACCTGCCCTGGGGCAGATAGTTTGCATATGATGTAAGGGAGGGAAAGAGGCTGCTTGCCACAACCCACCCCCTTTTGCTCTTGTTGCTTTTGCTATCTCCCACTGCCAAGAATTACTGCCCTCTGCCATGTGCCACTCTGCCTTGGAGCCAACCAAGTATGGACTGAAACATCTACAAACTGTGAGCTAAATAAACCTTTCCTTTTTAAATTTGGGTACCAGGTATTTTGTCTCAGCAATGAGAGAAAAGTAACCAAGATAGTACTCAAACCTTTTTTGAAAAACAGTGGCTATATTAACATCTTGGGACTTATTATAAAGGCAGATTGTTAAGCCTCACCTAGATGTATTGACTTAGAAACTCTGAGGTCAGCACCCAGCAGTCTGTGCTTAACAAGTTTTCAGGTGACCTGGTTATATTTTAAAATTTGAGTACTTCTGCTCTCTATTTCTGCCTTATCAGCTTCAGGACACAAGAATATCTTTCTCAGGGACCTGGAAAATATAATTATGATATTATGATTTATATTTGGTCTTCCTTTGTTTCTGAACACACACACACACTGAATCTATTCTACATGAAGTGAGGTAGAGAACTTTTCTGTGGCTAGATATGTATCACCCTCTTTGAAATATTCTTTAAAAATTAGTTATTTTGGAAACTACATTATTTTGATTTATAAAATTTAAGCTCCAGTGGCACAGTTGGTTAGCACGTGGTACTTATATAAAATGGAATTCATTCATTACTTATTGTTCAATTAACTCAATAAATACAATATATCCATTAAGCAAACATAACAACTTCAATAATGTCTGAGGGGGAAGATATCTGTTATTATTAGGAAATTTTAAATTTGAATAAAGCCTGTCTGGATAGGACATTTCAATAATTTATCTTTCCTTAAAGAAACAGTTATTTAGCAGACAAATAAGTCAACAATGAAAGCGCAAAAGGTTGTAAATTTGAATGACAATTTCTATTTTATCTTGTATATAAATGAATATTGAGATTTTTATTTTGATTTAGAATCCGTGAATGGTAGTTTCTTGTTGTGTTATGGATGGAAACTGAATTACTTGAATGATAACCTGTCAGATAGAAAATGTCCAGATTTAGGCAAGAAGAGACTTTTTTCAAAAAGATATTTCAAGTGGGAGAAGGACTACTAGATATTTGCAAGAGTCTGAAGGGTTAGGAAAAAGGAGATTTTTTTTTTTTTACTAAGTAGGAGTAAACAAAGCTAAAAGGAAGAGGTTGGGATAGTGGTGATACCAGAGAAATACAATTCTCGAACCGCTATATGTCAGACATGCCAAGTTTGTGTCCCCCAGAGTTGAAGAATGAATTCTAATGAACAACAGAGGTTAAAAGTAGGTAAGATTTATTGATAAATAGCTCGTGAGAGACAGCAGGGGTCCCTGAAGTTGGGTTGCCATTAAAGGCATTTCTCTAAGGATATTTTATAGAGTAAAATCACCAATTGAGTACAAAATCACAAAGTGACTACTACTTGGGTAAACTGCCATCAAGCAATAAGATTATAAGTACAACCACTTAGTTAAGATTGATGCAGTAGGGAAGCAGGTCGCATAGCAAGGGTACATGGAAGAACGCGCAAGGGTTAAAAAAAAAAAGCGCAAGGGTATTTTCGGGAAGGGATGGATTCAGATGCTCTGATGACTCACCTGGTGGCCTGATGCCTGTCTGGACTGCCTGGACTGGGTGGTGCTAAGTACAGTACAATTCCAAAGTATTGCTTACCCCTTAGGGAGGCATTTATCTGGAGGTCTGGTCTTCTTCAGAAGTCCCTCTAGCTACAATTCTGATGTCTTTATATCTGTACTAACTTCCTTGAGAAAACAATCCCTCTCTGACTGTATATTAATATCTATCTAACTTAGCTGCCTATAATAGTGGGATGCACCTGAAGGCTTGATGGGAGATTACAGAGTGCATGTTTTCCCCTGAGGTCAGTCAGCTCTTTGAAGGGGTCCCTGAGAAGGGTTGTACACTGGTTTGGGGTGAGAGTTGGTCAAAGTTTTAAAACCTTGGGGTAAAGAAAGAACCAAAGTTTGGCTAAAAATCCCATTTTGTTCTGATGAGCAATGGTAACAAAACGTGAGCTATCATTTATTTGGAGGGCAAATCTTTGCAATAATCCATTTCCTAGAACAAAATGCAGTAAAATTTCTTAATCATTACCCTCTTTTAGGATTACAGGGCACATGTAAAATTCAACATTGTCAATCATCAAATATAAATAGAGTTTGATGCAACATATTTTGAGAATCTCCGGTATCCTCAGCAGAAAACCATACATTATTAGAAAGATAATGCTGGAATATTTTTCCATTTATGATCATTTATTTATGTAATTAAAAAATTTATGTCTAAAGACGAAGGCCAGAAATGATTTATACATGTTAGGGAAATACAGTGAAAAACAAAAATATTTCTTGCCAAGCCAGAAAACCTATCTGTAAAAGAGAAAAGAAACTGATTTTATTGTTGAATACACATTAAACCTAAATGGGATATGCATTATAGGCAATCCAGTAAGAGCTTGTAAAAACATAAAGAAATCTCACCCTTTTCTACAGTCAAAGCAGATACAATTCATGGCATGTATGTTGTCAAGGTAAACACCAAGTAGCTCTAAAGTCAAAGGACTTGACAGAACTATTTGTCACACATAATTCACTTTAGATTCAGCTGGTAATTGGAATGGCTATCTGTATTTGCTACTTAGCTTTATCCAAAGGAAAAGTAGGTGTTTCAGGTCCTCAGGCCAGGTGGTGTAGTTTTGCCACTTGGAGATAGACACACATCTGAGCTCTAACTCTCCCCCAGAAACTGGGAGGGAGAAGCACCATCTTCCTTAGTGATTACTGTGTATAAGAAAAGCAAACTGCATTTCTTTATTTTCACATGATTCTCAGTACTCCACTTTTGATGTCAAATATATGGAGGTTTTCCTTGAACTCAGCAGGGATCTAGGACTCTGTACCAATGACATCCAATGCCAATTGGATGCACAAATCTGCCACCGTCATCAGGTGCCATCTGCAAATAAACAACAGCTCCTCAGCTTATCCGTGACTTCTGTCAGATCTGAGTACAAATTGAAATTTTCCATAATCCTCTCTCAGGTTTAATGGTTTTCTAGAATGGCTTACAGAGCGCAGAGAAACACTTAAATTTAATTCATCTATTAGATAAATATTTATATTTATGATTTTGTTCTGTAATAAAGGATATGATAAAGACACAGACGAATTAGTCGGATCAAAAAGTCCAGAGAGTGAGTTCTGATAGGGTCTCCCATGCAAGAGTTTCTGTCTTTGGAGTTCAAAGTTTTACCTACAAACACTTCTGCTTCTTATAAATAGTGGGTGTCTTAATGTTAAAAGGGAGAAGTTGCTGATAATTGAAAAGACCTCCTGAATCTATTCAGCACCCACAGGAGAAAACTGTAGTAAACCTTGACACCCTGTTGCAGCTCACACCCCAAGTCTTGATTCAGAGAACACTGGGTAGCAGCACCCAAAGAAGGAGGGAGACCAAAAGCCTGGAGCAACGATTTCTCTCAGCTTAAGAAGGGGACACGGATCATGTGCATTCCAGTTCTTTTTATCCTTCTTATATTTTGACCAGATTTGCCTGCTTATATCTGGTAATCTGAGCAATTTATGTGAAGACAACAATATGCAGTATAAAAACTACTGGTGAATTCCTACCATCCTGTCTAGTGAAAATATGTGTTGTCTCTAATGTTCTCTTAAATTATTATGTTCTTATTCCTTTTACTGGTTTGATCAGTCTTCCATTCTTACATCTGGTAATCTGAGCAACTTCACTGAAGATAACAATATGTAGTATAATAACCACTGTTAATCCCTATCATTTGGCTTGAAACCGTGTATCATTTTTAATGTCCTTGCTTTATTTTTTTTGTATTTTTCTATTGTTTTTTAATTATTCTCTTTAAAATAAAAAAAGAAGGGGAAAAGGAAGGAATAGAACAGGAAAAAATACAAAAATAGGATAAAATGGAAACAGAGCTTTGTAAATAGGGAGGGAGGGTGGGCTAAAGGGAAGAGGGGGCATTGGGAAAAAAGAGGAAGCAAACTATACCGTGTACAAGTACAAATTCCCAATGACGACTATGACCATCATGTATATCTAAAATGTGCCAATATATTTAATTAAAAAAGAACTATAAATATTTTAAGTAACTTAATTTGTGTGACTAACTTACCCTTAATGGTGCAAAATTTTACTTCAGAAATCTAGATTAGCAAATGCGAAGGAATCCTCAGATTTACCAGTATGATTATTGTGTTTGCCTCAAAGTTCAAGGTAGAAAATATATCCTTGAATTGTGTTAAGAATGAAATAGAAAAAACAGAAGCAAAGCTCCTTATTGCTGGCAACTGAATGCCTGCTGACAATGACAAACTGCTAGAGAGGGTATCTCGTGGCTGTTTCTTCTGGCAATATGATCAGCTCCTAGATAAATGATATTAAAGGCAGTAGTCTACCTCCAGGGCTTCTCTAGGAGGGCGTTTCATAACTCTGATTGTATTTCTTTGCTCCTTGGCACTGCAGGGTAAATGGAACCAGAAGCTGAGGAGATTCAATAGTATTTTTCTCGCTGAATTCTGACGAAAGAAATAAAATTTAGAAACTTTACACCTTTAATGGCTTCTTCCTTGGAAAAATGTGGCTTTGAAAAGTTTTGAGAAATGGGAAAAATCTTTGATCTTTCAAGAAATCAACTGGCTGTTATGCATAACATTAGAAGTTGACAAGAATTCAGGAAGCTATTCCTCAGAGTTGCAGCTGGATCCGTATACTCACCCCAAATAGCTATCAGTCATTTCCCAGACTTAGATTCTTCTGTTAAACTCTTGGCTGTCAATAATCTCATAGCTGGAATCTAGCTCAGCAGTGGGGTTAGATTGCTTACTGTGCATAAAGCCTTGGGTTTGCTCATCAGGCCAAGAAAAAAGAAAAAAGGCATATCTCATGCATTTTATTCCAAATGTGAGTTGACCTGGAGAAAGTCATATATTTGTTCTTGCCTAGTATATACCCAACTGTATCAGTCAGTGCTGATACAGAGAAATAGATTTAATATAAAATATATAGATATATAAGGATTGTCAAAGTAGGCTTACAATGGTTGCCTACTGAGTCAGGCATGAGCTGTCCACACGCTGAAGTTCTGAAGGATCCAGGCCAAAGCTGCAGGCCTGGAGCTCACTGTAGAGCCCTGTGCTACTCCACATCAGGAGTGAACCTTCCTTCTTCTCTCTTTTCATTTCACTCAGACTATAAGCCTATTGGCTAATGCCACTCACACTGAGGGTAGGTCTTTCACCTTCAGTGAATCCCTTCTGTCAAATCCAGACCTAACCTAAGCCAATCATGGGAGTTGACATAACAGTTAAATATCACGCTGACTGTACACTATCCTGTGGGGTAAAGAGTGGTGGAATGAATTTCTAGGCCTTGGGGTGTCATTGTATCCTTAGTATAGCAGAAATATTCCTTCCTCCTTGTTTTGGTTCAGAGAAACTAGTGGAATCCTGGTTTGGGCACATGATACCAAGTTCGCAGGAAAATAGCTCTAAGTTTCATAGAGTGCATTCATCGCATAGGTGAGTTCCACAGTGATCTAATGCCTTCAGCAAGGTCATTGCTATTGTTGCCACTTGTTAATTGGAAAACTGATATCGATAGGATTTAGGCATCTCAGTGACTTGGACTTTACTTGCTGATGAGTAGCAAGGTTGACACAGGAAGGTACATGTGTGGAATTCTCTGTCTGACTTATCCTGCTTTCTTGTGGCTTCCACATAGTACCTTAGATAAGACACTGGAGTTGGTGATGGTTTTTTCTCACAGCCGCAGAGTTCTTTAAACCTCTTCTAGGGAAAGCATCTAAGTTACTTTTTCAGCACTGGAAGAAAATACCTGAGGTGCACAATTTAAAGGAATAGTGGTTTACTTAGGTCCATGTTTTCAATCCATGATCAGCATGGCAGAAGACATACGAGGAAAGTTGCTTGCATCGTGTGGCCATGAAGCAGAGAGGAGGAAGGAACCAGGGGTGAAGACTCACCCTTCTAGGTCATGTGGCTCCCCTGTAGCCAGCCCTACCTCCTCACACAGATCAGCTCCAGAGCCCACATGATCCGATTATCTTCCAACAGGCTCTGAAGCACAATGGCAAGGAACGTAGGCGGCTTTTATTTTTTCATTTTTTTATTTTTTATTTTATTTTAGAAACATAAAAGTACAAAAACATATTGACAAACAGACACCCATTATCATAGAAAATAGTACAATCACAACTAATCTATAGACAAGGTGATATGGTCTCAACAGTAATTGTTGCTTTATCCATTGATATCTTCGAATTGTAGATGTATGGACCCATATACAGACATGCAAATTTAGTCAGACAGTTGATC